>JALLPH010000252.1:0-24119 GCA_036939855.1 Cyclotella choctawhatcheeana
TGAAATTGAAGGTTTTCGACGGCCGTGTCATATCTAGAGTTTATTGTTCTATGACAGGCTTCTTATTGACAGCAATACACTACTTCGTTAAGGTTCACACATCTTCGATTGTCACACGTGGCTATTGTACTCCATACCATACTACATCATCTACAAAGATACGAAAAAGATATATTTTTCGTGTCCATGGAATGTATATTCAATGCGTTTTTGCAGAGGAGATTTCAATCAACGGTATTCAGATACTATCGCATCAGGAGACAACATCAAATACAGAGTGATGATAGCACCAATACCCTGTGTCGTTGTATGCGTAAGAAATCGCACTGGACCGACCCTGTTGTCGTCGCATAGTTTTTGAGTCAAAGCAACAGTTGCAAAGTACGCCACAGACATCACAGCAAATTGCACAATGTGAATTGTGTCTGTGTTAAAAACATACTGAGGAATACTATTCCTGATGTCAGAAGAAATCCACACCCCAAATGTTGATGGCACTCGTACTAAAGTAAGGCCTAGCTCTCTCATCCCCAAACCAAGCCAATATGCTGTCAAACTACCCCAAGCGAGTGGTAAATAACCATAGCCAATTTCCTGTATACCAACCTTTACATTCTTTCGCAGTATTGACATGAACTCGAATAGGTTTAGTTTTCCTGTTGCGAAAACATCAGCTTTGTCAAACAATTCCTCCAGCTCTTTCACAGCAATGTGTTTCTTAAAATAACCTTGATCTGCCAATGATGCAAAATCTTTCTTTTCTATGAAGCCATTGTTGTCCTTATCAAGCCGATTAAAGAGCTCAACAAAGGTGAGCTTCGTCTCGAAGTCATTTTTCACTATCTGGTTCCTATAGGTAGCCGCAAGGCCTTGGGGATCTTGCTGCGCCTCGAGTATGTCAAAATAGAGTTCTTGTATGTCATCAAACAAAGAAGATACTGTCCGACCTTCTTCTTGTCCAAAAAGATTGAGCAAAAGGTCATATTCATATTCTGGGACGCCAAGAAGTTTGAATGCTTCCTTCATTTCCCAGTCTGATACAATTCCATCGCCGTCTTGATCCCACTCTTTGATAGTTCCAGATAAATCAGCATTTTGCCTAATCATAGATTCGTACAAAGTTTTCACTGCTGCATTCTCTGCTGGTCTACGAGTGAGTCGCCGTTTAAGAACTTTGATAGCTGATTCCAGTGGAATAGCAGCCTTATCAGCAACAAAACTAAGTCCACCAGGCAAGCCTAGCACTGCAAATGATAACACAGCGTGAGTGGCAAAGGGAGAATCTAGAGCAGGTCCCGCTGTAGCTATAGCGGGGTCCATTTCAAGTGCATTGAGAATCTTGGGTAGGTAATGTAAAAGCACACCACCTTGAAGGATGCAAATAATTCCGCCAAGCCAAAAATTGGTCTCCACTTGAGATAACCCCAAATTCTCTGAACTTTGGATAGCCTTGGGCAATAACCAAGGCAGTCCGTAGTCTATACCAAGAGGTCTGATGTTGACTTCTGGTGATTCTCTTTCGCAATTTTTCACACAGCTTAGACAGAGCACACACTGAAGTATAGATTGCTTTAGCAACAACTTGGCACTGATACTTTAAATATGGAAAGGATGCGACACAAACTAGTAATAGAACTCACATCGCCCATATCCCTTAATTGGTTTGCAGCGTTAGACGATGTACCGTAAGTGTTTAGGCGGAGGGTAAGCTGCGTACTATTTCTTTGGCTAGCTCCGACTTACCTTAATTGGTTATTTTTTAAGTCCATTGTGCACCCTTTCAAGGCATAGTTGTCATGAGCCACCGTCGGCGAACCTCCATTTTTACACTCAGAAGTTGTACAACCCTCACAGTTTGATTTCCATGTTCGAACTTCAGTCATAGACAGAGTCGAAAATAGTTTATTCATCGCCCCTATAGGACAGAGATATCGACACCACAATCTCTTTTCATACACAATCGAGTTCACCACAGCACCGGATGTTATGAGGAGGAGCAAACAAGCTGATAGTACTCCAGATTGGGGCAAATCATAGAGCTCTTCCCACATTAGAATGGCGTAGAACAAAGCTACCATGATTGAACGTTTTCGGTCATAACATGAAATTGAAAAAGAATGTAGAATTAATTTCTCAATACTCAGGCCACTGACTCACCAAAAGCAAAAGCCGGACCGCCTTCTTTTGCCCACAACGGCCACTTCTTCAACTCGACTCCTAACGCAACAACTGCATCCTGAGCAAGATTCCCAACTGCCATAAATGGGCAAATAGTACACCAAATCCTACCCAAGAATGGGAAAACCAACATGATACCAGGCCACCAACCAGCCCAAAAGATTGTTAATGCTGCGTTTTCCTCTCTACTTTGTGGCCCAAGGATCAAGATTAAATTAACGAGTATAAATGCCGGAACGACAATATATGTCAGTGTTTTTCCAAATACCCATGGTGACATGATAATCTGTCGTAAAAACGGTATATCATACAATAACCTCTTTCGTATCTTTTCATCGTAAGCATTCACGAGTAAATGCCTGGGTTCTAACCTATCGCGAATAAAAGGATTCCATTTCTTCTCGGAAGCCAATAGTTGCAATGCCATATACAATTCCGATTCCAGTTCGGATTCACCGTCGACTTCCCATTTATGATCGAGTAGAAGTTGTGTACCTTCCTTGGAGAGCTGCACGTTGGACAAATCACTAAAGTTCTGTTCGAGTTGAGTTATTTTGGCTCTGGCAATGGATTGGATATCAGACGTGCGAGATTCAAATGATGGCACCTTTATAATGATTGGTTTGTTAAAGTCTCGTCCTTCTTGCCTTTCAAAGTATTCCGCTGGTCGTTGCGTACATCCAACAATACGAGGCAAAAATGCCTTGGTTGTATCTTCATAGGTACTGTAATAACGACCTTGAACCAAATTATTCAATGCATTGACTAACTCCCCCCGACGATTGAGACTATCCTTGCTATCAACATGTTGCGATTGAAATCCGTAGAGTATGACAGTAGTATTGGCTTGCGGTGCTAAATCATCCAATATACCGGGATGCGATGATGTGCCCAAAATAGTATCTAAAAAGTCCCCATCTTGCAGCGTTAGACGATGTACTGTACGTGTTTGGGCGGATGGTAATCTGCGCACTATTTCTTCGGCTAGCTCTGACTTCCCGGAGCCGCGTGGACCAGATAGAATGATGGGAGAGGAGTTGGCTGGATCGTCAGTCCAGATGGATTGAAGTTGTTTGCGCAGCCGGATGACTTTGGCCGAGCTGCCTTGTAATATGGAGGTTTCACCTTGTACGCTTGGCGTGGGTGAAAGATCATCAGGGTTTGAATCAGCATGGGCATTGCGGGCAGCACTTTCATGTGTCAGGAGAGCTCTTCGGTTGTGTGGCAATGGCAAGCCTTTGCGCCGATTGGGCGACAACTGGAAGGAGACTGCACTGACGATACAGCCTGCTGCTAATAATGTGGCCACCAATTCAATGACTTGCTTGCTTGTTGGCATGGTATCAATGTTGTATCGCAATCATTAAAATCAAGCTTTTTGCCAAAAGCAGAGCATGATAGAGAGCTTTAGAGAGCTTAGAGATGATGATGCAGATGATAGATGATGATGAGACTGCGGATCGATTTGTCTTTTGGAGTTTAGAGTTCGGATCTCGGCGATTTCGGCGATCTTTTAGCGCTGCTTGAGGGGCGAAAAGACGCAAAAGATAACTATGGCATCGGGGAAAGGGGGTGTCACAATCTCGCTCTCTTTTTATGGTCGTCGACCTGGTAGATACGACACGAAAAACCGTGCTCTGTTTGTGCTGCCTGTCCAAAGTCTGTCATTGTAAAATATTTTCAAGGATGCAGGATCCCTTGAAGAAATAACACAACCTTAAATGATGCTGCTGTCCACTGCATTCCTGACTGCGGCCACAACAGTATCAGTGCAGGCAAGCAACCCCTTCCAATCGGGATGCCTTCACAAGCACAGCAAAAAATACCCAAAACGAGTCTGTAACTCAGATGACCCACCTGCAGCCGAGCAGGATGGCACATGCATTTCATCTCCATTCAACTATCCCGAAATACGCATATTAAATCAAGATTGGGATAGTTCAATCACAAGCGCGTGGGTGTTGCAGATTGTACTAACTGAATTGCTGCAAGTACCGTAAGTTTCATTTTCTTCATTTGACATCATAATTGATTATACACTTGAATTCTAACAAGGGTGTCTGATGTATGGTAACTGGTAACCCTACTTCTCTCTGGTTTTAAGGACTACAATCGAGACACAGGACAACGAGAGGTTTTTTAACTATTATGATCCTCAATCTAGATCAGATTATGGGGTCACCATTTATCCATACGAAACATTGCGTTTTGCCAATGACATTGGAGGAGATTGCAGAAAAAGTCGATTTGAAGATGCGGAGACTGGGAATTATCGTCCTTGTGCTAATGTAATGCCTCTGGTCAACGAACGAGGGCAGGCAGATGCGATTCAGAGTTTGAGAGATGATGAGATTGTTGACGCGTGTGAGTTTGATAATTTCATTACGAATTAACCCTACCATAATCTTGACAAAATGTGGTGTGTTGTTTACTATTCAGGGGCTTCGGGATACAATGAGAAGCATAACTGGTATATACCCAAAAGTCTGGCAGAAGAAAACCCCATGTTGCTATCTTACTTTGGCATCGGAGGCGAAGACAAACGCCGAATGATGGCGGAAATATTTAAACGTCCCACAACATGGGGTGATTACTGTCAGTTCGTGTCAGCAGACAACTGCAGTTCAGTCGATACAGCAGTTAGGGCACCAATTGATGAAAATGAGGCAGAAAAATACTTTGTTGAAGGACTATTCACTGGGTACTTTCGAGCTACTGAAAAGAATGATTGCGATTCCAATCCAAATTGCACTGGACATTTTGTCATAGCTCCTTGGTAAGAGAAATTCTTCATTAATTCTTCATTTGCTTGCTACTCAAGACAATACAAAACTCAACACGGCGCATTATTGTCAAACTAAGCAATTGGGGAAATTATGCTGTACCTGTGATCCATTACTTTGATATCGCGGTTGCTAGTGATGGACCAGGTCAAGCGAACGGCTCGTACGGTTATAGTGCGATGCTAGAAATATGGGCTGCAGCAAATGCAACTAAATCTCCCGTGCTTATGGTATGTGTGCTGTTAGGTTCATGACCAGAAATGTCACTCTTGAGCTAATGTTGATTCACTTTCTTTCCCTCATTTGTTTGATAGTATTATTGGCAGCCAGATTCTTTGATTGAACTTTACATGGATAGTGATTACAAACTTATTCCTATACAACTCCCACCTCCAACATCAGACTGCATCAAAAATCTCGTGACAGCAGAAGAGAGGTGCTCCGATGATTATTCAGTACAGATCGGATCTATCGAGGGAGCATGTGATGTAGGTGCACAGAATTATGTTACTCTCTCTACTGTCGCCCAATGCAATGGCGAGGAAGGTTTATGCAGCCCAGCATATGAAGCCATAAAGAACTACAGATTATCACAGCTCAGCATTCAACAATTTTTCAAGTACCGCGATGAAGATCCTAATCGCGACATGAGATCTGCTGTGTGTCGATGGTTCATCGAGAACTTGGACAATATCAAAGCTACTACAGTCCCAAATACGTACCCTCGGCAGCCAGTAGATGTGTTATTCTATCAACCGATTGTGATCGGATCCATAGCTATAGCATCATTTGCTGTATTATTTGTCATCACAACTGGCATTGCCATCCGACTTTTCAGGAAGACCAGAGTCATGGTAAGCGCAATGTCTCGCTTACAATATTTGGATTTATCGAGTTAGTACTCATTCCTTCCGTTTAAAGCGACATGCTCAGATTGATTTTTTATTGATCATTCTTACAGGCTTGCTACTAGTTGCATCAGGGGCTTTGATTTCCAGTCTTCAACCTACAACAATATCATGTGTTTGCGGTATTTGGTTTGTTTTGATAGGATACTCTCTTGAGCTAATACCTTTGTTGGTGAAAGTGGCTGCAGTCAATCGTCTCGTACAAAAGAGTCAACGAATGATTAGGGTGCGGGTGAAAAGATCTCGTCTGTACCAAATGATTGGAGTGTCTATTGGAGTCATTATGCTTTACCTTGCAATCTGGACCGCGTTAGACCCAATGATTCCTCAATCCAAGTTCACGCTCTCAAGTCAATTCACACAAGACGAGTACTTTCTCGTAGAGATCGATAGTCAGTGTGCCTCGTCGTCAGATTTATGGAATGTTGTGGTGTATATCATCCTCATTTGTATTTTGATTGTTATGGCAGCAATAGCGACACAGAATCGGTGAGCGCCGTTTACAATGATTCACATCCATGTGAGAGATGAAGATGACTTTATTGAAACTCAACTCTTTAAACTCTTCATCTACAGAAAAATTCGACAGGAGTTGAACGAATCTGTGCTCATGGCCGGGATGATGTGAGATCTTCATCTAAAACTGGCTTGGACCAATTTTACCAATATGAATATTATATTTGATGCTTACACTTCTTTCGTTTCTTACTTTTTTTGCAGTTACTCGCACCTTATGTTTATTGCTATGCGTATGATTGTATTTTTCTTCTTAAGTAATATTGATGACGGACTGCAAATATCCGCCATCCTTGCTATTTTACGGAGCTTGGACGTGATAGCTACAATTTGCATTTACTTTGTTCCAAAAGTTATAGCTGCTAAATATGAAACCGGTGGAGTTCCCAGTAGGGGTCTAAATCAAGCCTCGTCATTACAGAGTAGCGATCAGAATATGACTTGGAGACAACTTCAAAGGGCAAATGAAAACACCGCAGGCTTCAGATCGGGAGCATCTATAAACGAGAGCACTGACTACCATAACTATATTTTACGGCGCCAAGAATCAGCTGGGACAACGGTAGAGAAGAGCATACAAACCGATCTTGGAGAAATAATGGCTGAATCTGCATCAATTACTTTCAAAAACAGTGGTGCCGGTGTCGAAGAGAGCGTGCTTACTGGAATGGACATTCAAGATTGTGATAAACAAGATGCAGGTATGCCTCCAATCATTGAGCGAAAGCCTACCGTGACTTTTCGAGAGGTCACTCAAAGTGAGAACGAAATAGACAACGGTAATGAAATAGATATGAAAAGCGAAAATGTAACCGAGGAAAATGACACCAAAAAGGAGAATAAAATAGGTATTGAAAGTGGAAATGTGAATGAGCACAAGATACTAAGTGAAAGTGACATTTTGGATTTGTCTGATAGGTCTGATCAGTGGATTCCTATTGAACAAGCATAGATGCTACAATAATATAGTCTCTTTTTCATATGTGAATAACCGTGCACAAACCAAAAAAGTCTTCGAGTCTCCTTATTCAATGCATCATTCAACACAGGGCTTGCTAATTTTAGAAGTTGGAACCACTCATTTATCACCTGTTTTACATCACTTTAATTCTATGCCAAGTGAAAGGCAGATTGTACTGCACACACTAACAGGCCTAAATTATCGAGATCCTATTGGACATGAGAACTATGAAACAGCCCCAAAATTCCATTTAACTACACCGTTCAAGGATCTCTCAGAGGCCGAGGTTTGGCATTTCTATTAGAACGATGGCGATCGCGATTATGCGGTCTTCCGACATCTTCAGGATACGCTGAAGATTCTCTCTGTCCTCTTCGAGGGCCATACTCGTCTTCATGGTACCCACCATGGGATCGATGCCTTCCATCACGTCGTCGAGGTTCGCCCTTGTCTCTGTGTGACCTGTGACCTCTACTTCTATCATCACGTTCGCCTCTATATCTATTTGACCTATCATCATATCGACTCTTGTGATGATAATTACTACGATGAGGAGGCCGGACTCTGCTATCATATTCGTTGTAAGGAATGAGTGCATCGGAGTACGATGATCCTTCGGTGTAAGTACTATCGACTCGGTCGTAGACACTGCTACCTCCGCGACGAGATGCACTCTGGGGAGTTGGGCCACCACCATAACGGCTACCATATCCGCCTTCTGTATCTTTGGGTGTGACTGGAACCAATGCTAGGCTATTTGTTATTGAGGGGTCATACAAATTACCCTCAGCTCGACGCCGTACGCTAAGAGGGCTGCGAGATTTATCCCTATCAAGTGCCCGGGAAGTCAGTTGACGTATACTTTCACTGCGATCTCCTCGTCCACGACTTCGAGGTCTCGGTTCTGGTCTATCGACGGGCATGTCGTCGAAGCGATCACGCCCCTGACTTCTACTCCCAACCATAGATCTTGAGACAGATTTGTCAGCGTCCGAATCTTCAAACCGATCCCGCCCTCGACTCTGTGTTCGACCACTCAATTTTAAGTCAGCACCAATATCGTCAAATCGATCTCTTCCGCGGCTTCTAGCTCTTTCTACGGCTCTTGTAACAGTTCTGTCCACATCCGCATCTTCGTCAAAACGGTTTCGTCCTCGACTCCAAGGTCTCTCAGATGTTCTTTCGTTAAGTGTTGAGAGAGCAGGTTTGACGTGCGAGCGCGGAATCATTGCTCGAGTGATTGAGTCTAATTGCTCTTCGCTCAATTCCGTCATGTCGTCTCCTTTGCCATTGTTTAGAGAATACAGCTTCAATATTGTCTTGACACTTTCTTCAAGGGTTTCTTGCTGTTGTTCGATCATGAGCTAGGTTACAGAGAACAGTTTGTTAGACACTACTATCATATTAACGGGAAAAGAAGTATACTGCAACCGACACTCACTTTCTGCTCAGCCACTTGATCTTGCAGATCTTTCACTTTCACCGTCCTTCGTCTATCGCTTAATTCAATTTGGCGGTTGGCCATATCCTTTTCTTCCCGAGCTTCTTTGGCTTCTGCTTCCAACTCAGCATTCCTCTCCATAAGTTTCCCAAGAACCTGTTCATATTCATCAATTTTAGCCGAAGACTGACGTAGATCTTCCAATTCTGTCTCCAGCGACTTCACTTTTGAGCTATACTTTGAGACAGCTGATTCAGTAGACAATTCTAAATCTCGCACTCGGTTTGTTTCGGTCGCTAGTTTTGCCTCCAATTCCATCACAGTATTACGATTAGAGGTTTCAAGGGCATTGGCTTTAGACTCGAACTCTGACAGTTGTTGTTCTAATGACTTGTTCTTATTCGCTAGCTCGTCAATCTTAGCTTCAAACTTCTTTGCAATGTTTGTTTTCTCTCGCTCCAGCATGTCAATCTTGACTTTAAAGCGTCTATTTGCATGCTCCAATTCTTTGACCTGATTTATCTCATCTTCGAGTTCCTATAATTTGGATTGTCGGAGAAAATTTGAGTTGTGTAGATGAAAGAATCTGAACCCAATTAATGATGTCAACACACCTTTTCGAACTCTTCACTCATTACCATCTGTTCTAACTGACGATTGATATCTTTCTGCTCCTCTAGATCGGCATCGTACTAAGTGTAACGGTGACGCCAGTGAAACGAAAAGAAAGAAGTTTGTGAATGACAATACACGCAAAACAGAATCACACATGGCTGAACATGCTCACCTCCTCCTTTATCGCCTCCTTCTCTCTCTCCAACTCTTCTACACGAATCTCCTCTCCCTTTAACTTTCTCTCCAACTCTCGAATTCTTGCAGCCTGTTCTGACTGTGAATACTTATTACTACGTGCATCACCCTGCACTTTGTCTAACTGCGATTGCAAATCGGCTAAAGTCTTTTCAATCCTTTTGTTGACCTTGGATAAATCTTCTTCACGTTGGGTTGATTCAGCAAGGCGTCGTTCGAGGTCCTGACGAAACTTCCGTTCCGTCTCTATCTCAGCATGGAGATTACTTTTCGTCGAGTTGGGCTGGATGCCGTCGTAGAAAGATTTAGTCGATTTGGGGAGATTGCGGGCAAGTGTTTCTTTTGCTTGTCGAAGACTATCACTTCTATTCAGATGGTCTAGTTCTGGCTGTTCGTCTCCAAAGGAGACGAGGCTTTCTTCTTTGTCTGATGGTTTATCTTGAGGTTGACTCTCTTTTGAATGACCTTGGCTGTAGACCGATCCTAATTCATTGCTAGCTTCACTAGCTCCACTGATGTAGCTTTGGCTGCCTTCAGTCGAATAGCTGCTCTCGTCGTCGCTATACATTGATCTACTGTCATATTTGCTGGCATTTTCGATTCCTTCATTTTCCCCTCCTGTTGAACTACGGCGTTTATCACCATCCTTATTTTTTGATTTGACATCTTCACTGTAACTGTCACCTTTACCATAACTCCTTGAGCCAGAGTAAGCACTTCCACCATTGACCGAACCCTGGGATTCCGAATAAACACTGCGTTGACTAAATGACTTACTAGTCTGACTCCCCGCAACACTCTTATCAATAGCCCCCTCCCTGCATTCACTTCCTTCATCGTCCACAATTGAGCGTGGATACGACGGACGAGTATGTGACGACATTTTCTGCCTCTGTAGTTCCATATCTTCATCGTAGCTATCATTATCGTTTGAATTCAAATTATTGGATGTTGCAGTCATCATAACAGCCTGTTTTTGTTGAATCTTCTTCTCCACAATTTCATCCATCCTTTTCTTATATGTAGACATAATGTCATCAATTCCCACATCCTTGGATGATTTGGATGATGATACAGTTGCCGATGCTTCTCCCCCTTGCTGATGATTTGCCAAGGAAGCAGATTCAATGATAGTGCGAAAGGAGGTGCCCTCGTCATTACGCTTGAGTATGCTGTCCACTTTCCCTTGATATGCTGACATGATTTCATCGATCCGTTTAGAGACATTGGTACTGTCTGAAATAATTTTCGCATTTGAAGTTGTTTCATCACCACCTGTTGATGCAGAATTGTTCGTTATGGGTGCGCTATAGTTGGCAGTGGCAGTGTTGAGTATACTCTGATCCTTCTCGTCGCTGTCTCTATCCCCGTTTCGTTTCAATGGCAAACCCGGCACCGAGTCTACATTATGCAACGATCGACTCTGCGTCGGTGTTGAAATTTTCTCCTCGGCGTGGGGACTGCTCATCTCGTTAAAACTTTTCGTCAACCTCGTTGCCGATGAAATATCGACATTACTGGTTTCCTCTACAGTATCCAACAAGCTACTATTAAAACCGGCAGCGTCCAATCCAGAACTGTCACGTCGCAACGTTATATCATGCACTACACTACTGGGCAATGTCCCACTCAAACTAGATGTCGTCGTTAATTCATCATCTTCTACTTCATTCGCCTTGTATTGAAAATCCGGGTGAATGTAATCCGCTTCATTGTGATAGGGATGGGGCGAGGCTCTATGCTTTTTGGAATCGAAACTGACAATGTTTGTGGGTGGTGCGGGATGGAGCGAGGATAAGGACGGTAGATTGGTAGTACTGTTGTTGGTTGTGCTTACACCCTTTTTCTTCTTTTGTTCTTCTAGTTGGTTTTTAGCAGCTTGAATGGCTGCTACCATGTCCATTTTTGCAGTGTGTATTTGCTCCTTGCTTTAAGAAGGAATGTTGTGGATTTACCAATCTGAAAGACAAAGGAATAAATGCATTGAATATTTAGCTGGCAACATTATCCATATAATACAAAATAACAGCCAGGGTTGCAACTGCCAACTGCACAGATGAGATTCTCCAATACAGAAGTTGAGAGCTACTAGCCACTACAACCTTTTAAAAGGTTGTTATATGAAGAATTGAACGCTTTTCATTCTACACAGTAAGGCCTAGTTATTTCTGCGTCATTCACAACATTACGAACATATAAAGCCGTAACATTTGAGAGATTCCCATTTCATTTCCACTCCGATAATGCAGAAACTACAATCCATACTTTCAACGCACCTGATTTATTTAGACTGTTCCCCAACCCCGCGCTTATTGTTTGTGTTACCCACCTTCAGATCTCTTCAGATGATGGTGTGGCTTTTTCAACAACAATCCCTTCCCATAATAGAGGCAGGCCGATCTAAGAGGATCTAATCTCTAATCTAATAAGTATGATGCAAATTTTTTGTGCAAATGCAAGCAAATGCAGAGATTTTTTATTTAATGTGTGTGTCTGTGTGTGTCTGTGTGTTTGTGTTTGTGGGGGCTCGTTGTGGTAGTTCGCGTGCGTTTTGCGCAACCAAATTCACGTTTCTACCTGCTTCCTGTAACTTCCCAATTCTCGCAACTTCGCTTTCACCAACTCAAACCACGACTCAAAGCGACATCACTAGTGACTAAAAGTCTCGAACGGCAACTTTGAATTCAAATTTTTGATGCCAATTTTCAACGTAACTCCACACGCGCCACCTCTGATGTGTACAGTACAACAACACCGTGTAGCGTGGTGACCAAAGGAACATCACATCAAAAACTGAGCCTCATGGATTGACCTGAACGACTACATGATCCAGAGCCCTACACCTGCCCACATATCAAGATCCAGCCCCTCTCCTGAACGACTAATATTTTGTCGACACTGGATGGACTGCGGGATTTAGCTCAAACACATCTCTCAAGGCCTTCGATCTTCTTCATCAATTTGGGCAGATTGAATCCAATAGAGCGATTAATAGCAGCGAAGTTAAGCATCCCAAATCTGTCATCGCTGTATCCAGCGAATAGAGCAAACTTTGCCAGCTGTGACGATTGTTAGAGCTACATACGAGATACGAGGAGCTGAACAGGTCCTCACGTTTATACACAATCAGCGACCAGCGACTACTCCACGTTTTCAGGGAAAACAATAACAAAATGAGAAGACAACGGCATATTCACACAGTTCTACTGCTGCTGTTATGCAGTCGTTCACTGGGACAGGACACTCCGGTAAGTTAGAAACGCAGACAGTGTGCTACTCCTCGGTGTGGAAAAGCACATCTTTCACATAGGAGTATCATGTTCCCTAAATGCATGTCTTGCACAACTAACAATCGATTCTATGTACTTCCAAACGCATAAAATTAAACACGGTTATGTAGCCACCGACACCAAATCCAACACCAGTTCCAACGAGGAGTCCTACAAAGGATCCAACACAAAGTCCAACATACTTCCCTTCTCTTGTAAGATTTTTTTTGGAGATATTTGAATTCTCGCTGACTGATATATTTCACTCAATGCGTTCCATGATATATTTCTTCTTCTCAGAGTCCTACATTGGCGCCTACTCTTGTAAGTTCAGAGTTCTCGACATATTCATATGCTTCGTACCGGTCAATATCCTAGTCATTGCCATGAGACTTACACCGTATTTTGGTTTACCCTTTCAGTCTCCATCACTTTCGCCTACTCTCGTGAGTTGTTAACTTTGTACATCTATGCTCACAACTGTATCATAGTTTTTTTTCTTATGACCACTGAACAAACATGCGATACGTGTATTTGTTCTCAGAATCCGACATTAGCACCTACTCTTTCGCCGACATTGGTAAGAATACATTTGTTGGCATTTGATGTAGACTAATATACCACCTCAACAATGGCACTCATGGCATTCTACATCTCTCTCTTATATTCAAGTCACCGTCGCTTAGTCCTACCTTGTCGCCAACTATGGTAAGAATACATTTGTAGATACTTGGGCTTGACTGATATTAAACGTCAAGAATGAACTCATGGTATTCTTCTTAACTCTCATGTTCAAGTCACCATCACTTAGTCCTACTTTGAACCCAACGCTCGTGAGATGTGGAATTGCTTGATATCCTCACGTACAGAAAAACTCTCATCTCATTCTGCTTCTCTTTCATTTAAGTCGCCATCGCTGAGCCCCACAACGTCACCCACACTCGTAAGAAATGGATAATCCAGCTGCTCGACTTTAATGAAATTTGGGCGAGACCTTACCACGTTTTCCGTAACAATTTTCTTCATTCAGCAACCAACTCTTGCACCCACAATGGTAAGCGTTAGTAGTCATACATTTTAAGCAGGACAACCATCCGACTTTTGGGCAGCAACAATATTCTAACAAGTTGATTAAAATTCCATTTCACAAGTCTCCCTCATTATCACCTACACTAGCGCCGACACTCGCGCCCTCTTTGAGTCCAACGATTTCGCCAACATTGGAGCCTAGCAATTCACCAACGACATCTCCAACATTGCAGCCTACAATCTCGCCTACCGTATCGCCATCCATGTTTCCAACAATCTCGGTGAGTCATATCGATACTTGTTTATTATTTCATTATTTTGTTTTCATCTGAATATTACTGTATACGGCTGCGCCTACACAGCCTACCTTACAACCAACTGCAACGTAAGAAGTTTTGAAATCTCTTCCTTTTTCTCAACAATACTCATCGCAAATACTCATACATCCCATTTTAAACCTTTTGTCTCTTGTACACTCGCGAAAACAGACCAACTATATCAGTCGCACCTTCCTCCAAATCCAATCTGAAACCGCAAAAAGCTCCCACCCCTTACCCCACATATTGGGGAAATAGTTGGGGTGGCGGATGGAATAAACCAAGTTGGGGTGGTGGATGGAGACCCTCGTGGAATATACGCCCTCCTGATAACAGTGGAAAATCAGGCAAGGGCCATAAACCCTCATTCCCGAGCTACGTCAAACCGAAGTCCGGAAAAAGTAATAATGTATGGAATACCGGAAAAAGTTATAAAGTATGGAATACTCCGTGGATGGAAGAAGGTGTTTGGCTAGGATCTTCATCCGAGGATGTGATGAGTATGGACCCTGTTACTACTCCACCCCCGAATGAATGGGATCAACACTTTGATGGAAGCTCTTCCATGTTAAAGGCTAAATCTGCCAAGAGTGAACGTGAGCACGCATATGTTGATAATAACTGGTTAAATCCCAGTACTGGGACAGGCAGTGGCTTGGTAAGTCATATAACAGTATCAAAGAGCTCAAAAAGTCATGAGATGGTGGCAGTAGTGGTACCTTCAACCGACCAGGAGAAGAGTGAAATCATATCAACAAAGGCTAGCAAGGCAATGCACAACGTTTCTAAATCATCAAAGACATACCAAGTCATGTCGATTGGTCATGAAATCATCCATGAAAACAATGGAATAAAAGTCACATCAAAGACGGGTAAGGGATCCTATAATTTGAGCGATGGACAGGTCATTATGGTATCCAAGTCATCAAAACAGTCAATTCCTAAGAGCGCCAAGGCATACCATGTCATGTCGATAAGTGACGAAATTATGCATTTAAACAATGGAATCAAAGTCACATCAAAGACGGGCAAGGGATCCTATCATTTGAGTGATGGACAGGTCATTATGGTATCTAAGTCATCAAAACAGTCAATTCCAATGAGCTACTCACAACAAGATGACACTACAAGCGGAGTTAAGATGACATCTAAAACTGGAAAGTCGTCTCATGCAAAGAGTACCAAGGCATACCATGTCATGTCAATAAGTGATGAAATTATTCATGTAAACAACGGAATCAAAGTCACATCAAAGACGGGCAAGGGATCTTATCATTTGAGTGATGAACAAGTTCAGGTTGTTGTGGGATCATCTTATGCGAAGAGCGCCAAGGGTCACCTACTCATGTCTATTGGTAATTCTCACTATGATTCAGATACCGGCTTATCAAAAAGTGGGAAATCAGATCATTCCGAAATCATGAGGGTATCAAAATCAGCAAAATCAAATCAAATGAGCTATTCTCAATACGTAGAAAATGGTAGGGTGAAAATGACGAAGACCAGCAAAGCCAAGTCATCAAAATCTGCTGTTGATAACATTGAAATGAGTATTGGGCATTATTCTAAGTCAGCGAAAGGTGCACATGTAAACATGAGTATAAATTCTAGTCACATGGCAGCGAAGAGCTCCAAGAGTGAGATCGAAGTAGTCACTAATGCAGGAAAGAGCGCCCAGCATGGAAACATGAGTATGAATCCACATCCCATTTCTACGAAGAGCGCCAAGAGTGATATTGAAGTAGTCGCTAAAGCGGGAAAGAACACCCAGCATATAAACATGAGTATGAATCCATATCCAATTTCAACGAAGAGCGCCAAGAGCGCGGCTGAAAACATGAGTATGAATTCAAGTCACATTGCAGCGAAGAGTGCGAAAAGTGAGACCAATGTAATGACCAAGTCAGGAAAGAGTGTTCATTTCATGAGCATAGGCGACGGTGAACATGACATGCTAGCATCGTCAAAAGGGTCCAAATCAGTTACGCACACGAGTACTAAGTCGTCGAAATCATATGTTGATAGTGACATTATTCAGGAGGATATAAGTCCAGAGGAGGCAGGTCTGCCTTTTAGATCTAAGTCTTCCAAGACATTACCGATCCGGTATATTCATGGCAGAGAGTGAGTGATGTTGAATGTATTCGTTTTATTGTATCCCTGCCTTGACTTATACCTCCGAAAATGCTTCTTATCTCCATGTGCCAAAAGAAAACAACCGCTAGCACCCCCCTCACACAATCTTGTAGATCAAGTCACACCCAACAAAAGAACTACAGTGAGAGAAGACGGTACAACAATGACACTTGACGAGTACAAAGCAGTTTACAAACCCCCTAACAATAGACAATCTCATGGATCAGAGGCGGGAAAAATACATATACAGTGGATGTATTACCTGTATGTATTCAGTATTGCAACAGGGTTGTATTTGATGTGATGGTTTACTTATATAATGTTATGATACTAGACAAACAAATGGTTATCTGTTGTTGTGCCTATGCCAACATATGTTTTGTAGTAGAATAGACAAGGTATTACATATATTCAAATCACTGTAAATGATGACTGTTGCATAACGAGTTCACTGAGTCAAACATTCCAAACCGTTGACTACTTGTGTTATACATCCGACCATAGGTAAACAAAGATTGTATTAGCTGGTGTTAGTCCTCTTGTCAGCTGGTATTTGAGTCTTAACCTTCATTGGGCAATACCTTTGCTGAGATATCTCATCTTTGTTTCTCTGTTGGCCCTGAAGAAAAATTTTGACTCATTTTACATCACAACAAGATGAGTAATATTGTCTATCAAAATATCCACAAGCATCCATGTTTGGCATTGATTATAACGTTAATAGTTAGAAACTGGCAATGAGGGTACTCACCCCACTCACTAAATTGTAACTCAATCTAACTAAGTTGTTCTAATCTCCTGGAAGTTGGCTACCACCAAATCCCCAGCAATAAACTTGGTACACAACATACAGTCAAGACAATACCACAATACTATCTATGAGTTGAAGTCATCACTTGCAATGCAGGGTCTCTAAAAAAAGGGTAACGCTGTGTGTTTACCTACGTACCATACGTACCTACCAGAGATAAGTAGCCTAGGTACTATCACACATCAATCACAATCACGTTCATCAACCTCCAACCTCGTTCACGTTCAACCCCCACCTTCCACCTTCCACCATGACGATAACGAACAAACCAACCCTTCTTCTCGTCGCCATTCTCTCATTCCTCGTTGGTGTGTATTTATCTCCTCAGCTGCTGCAGGTAAATCAGTTGACGCAACTAGTTGCACCATTATTAGCAGCCCCCAACTCAAATGAGAACGCAGCCATTGGCGAGAAGCCGATTGAACTACCCCCTTTGCCCCCTTTGCCCCCGTTGCCCCCCAGCACTTCACCTGGCAACACTGCTGTTGACTCAAAGAAGCAAGCAGAAAATCTCGTCAAAGAAACACGCGAAAACAATTTCTACAACCCAACTGAGGCATACAACTCCATCTTACGAATTAACGCTTCTAATACTGATCCATTCCAAAATATTAAATTAGTGGTGCATAGAAATGGCGAAGCCGACTCTTGCTCTTCCCAACGTGTATCCATTGATGTGTCTCAAGCATTTATCAAGTCTTCTGAAATGTTTCCAAAACCAATAGACAAGTACGACAAGTACAATTTCGATGCGTTGCTTACATATACACTAGCCGTTGGGCGTAGTCCTGGCAAAGTAAAAGATGGGATTCAACCGGACGGATTGTTGGAGGACAGCGGGAAAGAGTGTGGTCCGACTTGGAACGATGAGGAGTATTATCTTGATGGACACACTACTACTGAAATAAGCAATCCACAAGATGCTGGGAATCAAGAGTCAGAAAAGCTATTAATATCTCCGTTCCTCAAGTTTTGTGACATGGGCCCAGAAAGGACTCCAATTCAGCTTGATGACAAGAGTTTAGTCGCTCTCCCTTCTATCAAAAGCTTACCATGTCACTTTCATACACGGGAGGGGCTGAGAATCAGTAGTTTGAATATGTTGGCTGATATAGCACGGCAGATTCAGTCTGATGCTGAAGAATGTAGCGCTGTTGACAAAGCCGAAGAAGGGACATGCACCAACGGTGGGAAAGAGCTGCATCTCTACGCTGTACCAGCGGGCCGGGTCTTTATTTTTGCACCGAAATATGTTGGAGAAGTATTCGAATTGCCCCATGTCACCTTTAAAGATGACTTACCGGTCTCGCTCAAGGTCCTCAGTCTATCCCCAAGGGTCTTTGACATTTACAACTTTTTCAACAGAGATGAGAGTGCAAGAATTGTTGATAAGGCGCTGAAAGAGACTTCTGACACTCATCGTATGAAACGATCCAGCACTGGAGCGAGTGGTTACAATGTCAATTCGCAAAGGACCTCAGAGAATGGATTTGATACACACGGCAAAGAAGCGCAAGCTGTGAAGAAGCGATGCATGGATGTCTTGGGTTTTGATATTTATCAAGAGAGTTTAACTGATGGTCTGCAGGTATTGAGGTATAACAAAACTACTGCTTACATCCCGCATTTGGATTGGATTGATGATTACCAAAAGCAACAGGAGCACAATTTTGATTCAGCAGGTGTTGGCAGTAATCGATTTGCTACTATATTATTGTACATGAGTGATTTGGAGGAGGGTGATGGTGGAGAGACTCTATTTGCACAGGCATGGCCATCAGAATTGAATGACGAGGATCGCATTCCTACAGCCACCGCCTTAGCGCAACTCCGTGAATCAGGAGATGTCGCGAACTTACTTAAGGAAGGTAAGCATTGTGTAGTCTGGATCTGATTGAAAGAAAAGTAAACCATACATTATTATCTATGCATTCGAGAGACTGCTGCGAAAAGAAATTTATTTATACTCAAACGCACCTCCTTTTTTGCAGGCTCCTGGGAAGAAGAGATGGTGGCTAAATGTAGGACAAGGTTGGCAGTTAGACCTCATTCGAGTCGTGCCGTGCTTTTTTATAGTCAACACCCTGATGGTAGTCCTGATCATGCTTCGTTGCACGGTGGATGTCCCGTTATTTCAAAAGAAAAATGGGCTGGTAAGTTTGATAACCTCGTGTTTAACTACAGACTTAATGAATTGACTCAAATGATGAATCTGTTACAAACACAGCAA
Source organism: Cyclotella choctawhatcheeana (assembly GCA_036939855.1). Lineage (NCBI taxonomy): Eukaryota > Bacillariophyta > Thalassiosirophyceae > Thalassiosirales > Thalassiosiraceae > Cyclotella > Cyclotella choctawhatcheeana. Next base: position 19,390 of record JALLPH010000252.1, read on the forward strand.
ATCTCTGGGTTTGGAATGCAGTAAGTGTAATCATTGTAGATTGGGAGGAATTATTTACATCATTGAACTCATCAAGCATGTTTCTTTGCTGACTTTTCATTATTATCAAGCCCCGAGGTGGTTTCCCAGGAGCGCCTGTCAACCGAGAAGTAGTTGAACGCAACCGCGCTAACAATAAACCAAAAGACGATGGTCAGAAAAAAGCATCATTCTCAAACTCCAAGACTGATGATCGGATGGTGAATGCTAAGTTGTATTTCCAGGACACATTTTGGGGCAATTTGGGCCATGGTGATCCAGTATTGAATGTGAATACGTACAAGGGTCATGAGTGGAATATAAAAGTTGGGGATGAGATTGTGAAGAAGTTTGTGATTAACGATGAAACGACTCAGGTTTATTCCATTTGAGTGGGTAGAGAGCTGCTAAAAGCTTCCTTGAGAATATTAAACACTCATTACAACTCATTATGGAATAATTTGGATTGTAAAAAATCTATGAGGTAAGAAGTTAAGGTATGCTTGTGCTCTGCCTGCCTAAGGTACTGCCTACCTACCTACCATACGATACTGCCTACCTCTGGCTGTGTTGGTAGCCTGCTCTATGCTCTAGATATCTAGTTATCTTCTCTCATTTTTCATATCCTCTCGCCTTGATATGAAGTCTTCGGCCGCATCGATTGCCATCGGCATCGCCATCACAGCAACGGCAGATGCATTCTCCTGCTCACACCATACATTATCCAGCCGCAGCACTCATAAAGTGCCAACACAAACTACGTGTCTGTACAATATCTTAAGCGACATAGGCAACTTGATAACAAATAATGGAGGTGTAGAACCAGAGACGGAGTTGCCATATAATCCACCATTTTCAGATGAACTGTCGATTTGCAGCAAAGAGCGGACATTTGCCATCCGCGAAAGAGCCATAACATTCACAGGTGAAGACTTTGATATTCTTGACGTATCCTCCGATCAAAAAGAATTCGTTCGCGTTCGAGGAGCCATGCTACACCTCCCTGGTAAAGATAAAATGCGCCTTTCCTGTTCTTCATCGGGAACTGTTCACGTGACAATGGATCGTGTTTTACTAGCAGCTACGCCATCTTATGATTTATATAGACACAATGAAGACGGCAGTACAGAAAAGATTGGCTGGATCGAAAAGAAGTTGATTAGTTTTATGGATACTTTTGATGTGTATATGGAGGGAGAAGGAGGATTTGGGGTAACTGGATTATTCAAGCCTACGCCAGCCTATAGAATTGAGGGAGATTTTCTTGATAGAAACTTTAGGTGAGTTATTATTGGATTTGTAAGTGTTTCGTCGTTAAGTATTACCCGTGGAGTAATGTTTTCATACATGACCTGATTATTTGATCCAAACAGTTTCAAAAATGCGCAAGGAAAGATAGTTGCAAGATCCAACACCGACGGATGGGTGCAATTCGATATGATGAACCACTATCAAGTCCGAGTCGGAGAGGGTATGGATGCATTATTAGTTTTGGCATGTGTTTGTTGTATTGATGAGGAGTTTGATGAGGAGCACAAGCAGCAGAGAGATGAAAAAAATGGCTAATTTTGAACATGTTGCGCTGAAGTGGCTAAAGCTAATACTAAACCTTATTCAATCATAGCATAGGTGATATTCTTTAATGTTTGTGTTAGCAAGTGTGCAAATGACTCACCTTGAGGCATCTTCAGTTCCCATTACACGCCTCCATGCCATCAGATCTCGGAATCATAATCTGGCCTGCAACAACTCAAACTCCGAACATTGCTGACAGCAGATTCATCCACTATCACTAATGCCATCAACAGCATTATCCTCCAATCTACACCTATTGCAAGTGCTATCGCTATAATTTGCATGATGGCTGATTGTCACATACAGCCTTTTCCTCTCCATTATGCATCGCATCCATCATAGATTAATCCATGTTATGTAGTAGGGCTTTTGGTGACATGTAAATTGTGATTATACATCAACGGAGTGCCAAGAGACATGAACTTTTGACCGTGTGGTCTGTTAGTTGTTATTGCATTTAGCTTTCTCCTGTCATGGGTTATTTCATTGATGTTGTTGCTTTTTAGTCACAGACATTTGCTAGATCTTGGGATGCCTGATGTGGTGTATTGGCAATACCATTCTGTTCTTTTAGGCCCACTCCAGGCTGGTTCAGTTTTAGTTCGATCCGTCTTTGTAGTTTGTATTGATTCCAACGTATCAGTAGAGCCCGATGTGGATTACCGAAACAGCCACAAGTTAGATTTAAAAATAAACGTAGATGATGCACAATCTAATGGACGGTTGAACTGTCAATCGGCATATTTAAAATATTTTTATACGTATACAGTAAGAGTGAATTAAAGAACAGAATGGTATACTTTGCATTGTTTGTGTCAGCTCGGTTGTAAGTTATGAGGATGCGGATACTATACTTATGTAAAAATGGTTAATTCTCAGTATGAAGATTCATTGAATCAAAATCACAAGTCACAACGAGTCAAAATATCAATTGGATCTAAAGCTATTTAAAGTGGTGAAAAAAGGAAATTGTCCAATACTTATTTCATCTGGTTGTTCATTTTATCCTTAAAGTACAATGCCACAAACTTGTTTGATTGTTAATCATTGCGCCTTTTTGGTTTTGGATGTGGTTTACTGTCAACTGCATTTATGCACATCATGTAAGATTCTTACTTCTTACTACATTCAAGTTGATTCTAATTATAGTGTTACTTCTCACTCAATACTCTTATTTGCTTTTAAGCAAAATGCAATCACCAAAATCTATCTTATGTCTTATTATTGATACAAATAAAGTACCAAATTCATGAAACTTGAAAACAGTATACACATCATTCATTCCTCAGTCGTAGTTGCTCAAGAAAATTGCTCTCAAAATTCTACCGCCAAAGTCTGTTTTTTGCTGGTACTATTGAAACAAATCCTTCCAAAATAGCTTATTGCTTATTGGTATGGTATTGGTAGTACAATCTAGAGGTAAAAGAGGAGCCTAGTGCTGTCAACCTCATAAACTTGAAGACAGTATACAAGATTCTGGACCTGTTCGGCAATCGACCAAATACCAGAATAGTTATGTATCTGCTTGTAATGTTATTCCATTTGCCATTTGAGTTGAGAGTTGAATCCCTCGAGACCTGAAAGCTCCCAGCAAATTTTGTGTTTGTCTTGCCGGGCCCCGGTTTCAGCCAAATCCTCACTTACAACGGCAAACATTGGCCATTTATTACAATGACTGCAAGTGTCAAATAGCAAGCGGGCGTTGTTTAATACGTTGCCCAATAAAAAAGTTAATGCAACGGTCGGTTTCGGTTACACACCTAGTTGCACTTGCTACAGGTTTCAACACCAAAACCAAAACCGACATTCCAAATGGGCTGCCGCAGCGGTGCTAATGTAGAGACGGTAGCGCGGCGATGCTTCTTCGGCTTTGGCGGCTAGGACATTTTGCATTTTTGATCGTTGATGGCCATAGTCTATTCATAGTCGAAGTGATGCCATTGGGGATTGGGGGGCGGAGGAATCACGGCCGCCGCACAACTCCCCTTTTTCTAGAGGGCAGCCTCTAGAAAAAGCCGAGAGGCAAGCGGGACATCCGTAAAATACAACAGTCCCCACAGGTGGAGAGGCCTTCACTCTCCCACTCATCTCTCATCTCTTTTCATCCATTCCAAAAATATTTTAAAGGTGTCTAGCTAGTGACGCCCACGACGCGAACTGCCCCCACAACGTGAACTAGAAATCGCCCACTCACTTCTCGCGTTTGGACCCCAACTTGCCGACGATCATCTCCTCAACCATGTTATCATCCGCCACAGCAGACAAATCTCAATAAGCACCATTTGCAAGTCAGCATGCAACGATCCAGTGTCTTCATGGCATACACTGCGGCGTTATAACATATTCAACAATGCATTACTCAGTCAAATATTAAATATTGTCCACAATGTCACATCATCACATATCTCAATTTGTTGTATGATGATTGTGAAATGAATTTGTTTGTTACGGGGTAAAAGTATCGCGCCATAATTCAAATCTATGAAATCGAGAAATGAGAAGTAGCCTTAATTAATTAATCTTGCCAAGGCGGGCAAATGCAATTCAAAATTCTAATGCGTAGATTTATTAGTTCTGGTTAAGCATTAGTTTCACTTCTTGTGTCCTCATTATTCCATATAAACCACTCACCCTTATCATGCCTACGTTTAGATCCACTACTGCTACTGCATCACCGCCAGTGCCATCTACGGCCAATACCAAATCTGGCCGTCAAGTTGATTCGATCAGAGACCTGCACGAAGCCCGGCACCGCTTGAATAAGGTCAAGAATGGAATTAGAGGTAAAAATTGACATAATTATTAATACAGACTTTACCAATATTGAGCGTCATCAACCTTGCCAGCTGACTCGATGGCCGAGCGGTCTAAGGCGCTACGTTAAGGCCGTAGTCTTCACGGGCGGGGGTTCGAATCCCCCTCGAGTCATATTTTTCACCCTCTTATCTTTTGCTCTGTCTGTCCACATAAGTCTGTCTCTACTTTTCAAACAGCTGATATGTTATGTTGTAATACCATACACCCAACCACTAACATAGCCCTGCGGAAAAATACAATTTTGTATTTTGGGGGTTTAAGGGTGCTGAAAATACAATAAAATACAAAAAATACAAACTTTTTACCAAGGCAGTTTATGC
>JALLPH010000253.1:0-33899 GCA_036939855.1 Cyclotella choctawhatcheeana
CGAGTACCTACCCGAGCACGGACTTGGTCAGCGCGCCATACCCGGGTACCTACCCAAGGAGTCAAATTATTCGGGTAGCAAACCCTGATGGTTGGTACGCGTACCTAGGTATCTACCTACCTACGACGCGTACGCACCTCCACACTCCACAACCACACAACATCATCATCTCTCCACACAACATCAAACATCAAGATTCTAACTGATTCACCATGTACAACCGCCAACAACCGCCGAATGCATTCTCAGCGTGATGTAAATCAACAACCCACACAAACTCAACTCGGCATCCAAACGAATCAAATCTCAAATATCATCTCTGCCAAAAAATGTCTCGCACGATACTATTCATACTCTCGGCACTTGCTTCATTGACCAGTGCATCACTAAACCCACTCTCAATTGGCATACGATCTGCCATCGCCAGACGTCCACAACTACTTGGGATCAACAGCCAAACATCATCAACAACTGGTGCACTCCAAAAACTATGTCGATCGTCGCAACAAGATGGATACCTAACCACAACCCAACAATCCATTCGAGGAGGAGACGCCAAAGCCAAAGTAACGACCCTCCCGACAACATCCGACCGTCGCCTTCACTTCTGGGAAGCAATGATCTGCGGAGCGATCAGCCGATCCATGGCCCAAACTATAATGCACCCCGCCAACACCATGAAAACTATGTTACAATCCTCACGACAGGCGGTGGCTGGAGCCCAACCATTGACAATACGGAGTTTTGCTCAATGGGAATATACAAGACAGTTGAGTAGGGGTGTGGGTGCACAGTTGTTACTGAGTATTCCGCATGGAGCCGTGAATTTTGCCGTGTTGGAGTTTGTACGGCGTCAAATGAACAGTTTGGTCACCTTATCACCGTATGCCACTGTTATTAATAAATCATTTGGGGCAGGTATGGACTTTATATCGTCGGCCATTAGTACAGTGTGTTGCAGTGTGGTTAGTACACCTCAGATGATGATATGTGATAATATTATGGCCGGGACGTATCCGAATTTAGTGCAGGCGACAGCTGGTTTGATGAAGGATAAGGGATTGAAGGGATTTTATACGGGATGGTGGCCGGGTATTGCTGGGAAAATTCCTAGTTATGTACGTTTTGTTTTATGCACCTGAATTTGCCTGAATGCATTTTTTCTTTTATGTTGATTTCCTTTTTTCAACTGACAAACAATCAATGGTGATTAAAACTCTGACGTATAACAAACATCATCCCAATAAAGGGGTTGACATGGACGTTGTTTGAACAAATCAAACGCATACGATCAACCTTGTCTGATCGTCCTGCACGCGACATTGAAAACTCAATTATGGGATGTATGGCCTCTGCTACTACAGTTTGCATTATGATACCCATGGATACGGTCAAAACTCGTCTGGTTACTCAGTTAAACTATCCAGATTTGGTGCCATATAAAGGCATAGCTGATTGTTTCTCCAGAGTGTTGAAGGAGGAGGGTGTGGGAGCTTTTTATAGAGGGTTGTGGCCTAGACTTTTGAGTGTAGTGCCCATGATTGGGATACAATTTGGTGTTTATGAGGTAATTAATATTATGTTCAACAATGCCACTTCTTTGTTCAATCTTCACAAGATACACTGACACATAAATTGCTTTCAACGACCAGTTTACAAAAAAGATCATGCTGTCCAAAGACACCAACACCTTCTTAGCACCTTCCAGTCGTTTATCCAAAAATGAAATCAAGAAGCGTGAGGAAGAAGCAGAAAGGGAACGCAGCAGACGCGAACGTAAGATTCAAGAAATGGCGATGGAAGTGGCAGCAGATGACGATCAACCTTTCCCAGCTCCATATCGAAAGAATGATTGGTGGGGGCGGCTGTTAGATAAAAAGTCCAAATAAGAAAGCTTAAATTCAAGAATAAGTTATCTACTGAGACACGTCCATAATATCATGTTGCGCCATTGTCACAGATGCATAGTCATGACCTATTTCATGGTGCGGCATTGTCATAGATGCAAAGTCATGCTCCAATTGATGGTGCGGCATTGTTATGCTTGCAAAATCGTGCTCTAATTTTGGTCTGATTTCAGATGATGACATGCCAGCAGCATCGGCACCAAACAAAAACGACATGAGGGAAGATTGAGCGTCCATTCTAACCAGACAACGTAACGTTTGTTCAGACTCAGATCGAACTCGAAGTAAATGGGAGTTGTTGGCTTTCTCTTCAAGTATGCACAATACTCTCAAACCTTCAGGAGTTATAAATGCATATCCCGATCCAGGCTTATTTGAATCCTGTGTTTCAATAAGGACATATTCTCGTCTGCCGTTCAGCTTCATCTCACCTGTACCTGGGAAGACAAGAGTTTTGCTGCATTCATATCTCATCCTTGACCACAAGAATTGAAACGCAGAAGCATCACCTAGCCCACCAGAGATTCGTTTGTTCATAGAAGCATAAAACACAAGAGGACAGGGCTGCAGCATTTCAACAGCTGATATTCTGACTGTCCGACATGTCAGAATGATATCATCAGTTGCTCCATCTTCCTCATCTTCAATAAACGAGTTACCTTCGATGTCATCGTGTAACGAAACCCATTTACGAGTTATCGATTCTCTGTCCATATCTCTAAATGTTATTGATGCCTTGAGTAAAATATTACTGGCTTTGACATTGTCACATTTGGTTTCCCATGTAACAAATTCACCTCCTTTGATTTCATTCCTGTACAACGCTGAGGCTACGGAGTTGGATGCATAATCATTTTCATACATGATTCTCAAGTCAAGCTTGATCCCATTTCTTCGGATCGGGACTGGTGTAATATTGTAAAGTCTCATTGTTACAAGTAGCACAACTTTTTCTGACAGGTCACCTCCTCTAATCCTTTCAACACGATATGACATGGTCAACGAGACAGGATCTGAGCAGCCGGTAAGGACAACTGGCTCATTGCCAATATAGGTTTTACTGAGGCGTTCTTGATTTGCAGTTGACGGAATCAAAACATGTAGATCTCCCGGGCTTCGATACATTTCAATCTTAGAGTGTTGAAACGTTTTCAACAGACGGCGAGGATTGAGTGAGTGTACATCTTTTGGCGGCCCAACAACATTGGTAGGGAATGCTGACATGGACACTTTGCAAACGTTAGAGACCAGACGTGTTACCACCAACCTTGCATGATGGTACAGAAAGAGTGAGCATTGGTGCATTGGCGGGAGCTGTGATATCAATGTTGGTGACAGTTCCTTAACGAATGACAGATCATTGAAGGATGCCTTCTTTTCTTGCTTCGCGGTGTTGACTGAACAGGTCATGATCATTTGGAGCAAATTCTCTAATGCAATCTTTCCCTTTGAGCGTTCTGGAGACAATAAGAAGGGGGAAGGTTGAAATAATACAGCAATATCATCATGTTGAGTTTGTCTTTTGGCATAAGCAGGGGATGACTCAACAATTCGCGCAATTGTATCATTTGCATCGGTTGCAACCTGTTGATACAATGACAATACCATGACATCTCGCCCTTTTTTGGCATTCGAGTCAAGAGCGTCCTTCGATGTCTCAATGACAGTATGCAATATCGAAACAGCGAGGGGGGCAACTTTATCTTCCAAGACCTCTACATCGTCTTTAGTTTGTCTACTCTCGATATGCCACAATATCACAGACATTTTTGCTACAGTCTCCAATGAAGCCATGCATACACGAAACAGATGAATTGTGGCGTTGAAATAACAAGCGGGATTGTCTTGTGCTATTGCAGATAGGGTGCTTTTAGAATCAGGCTGCACCCCATGGCTTTCGAGCAATGTGTCCATTTCTGTGTGAAAAATTGCAAGCAGACTGGATGCTAACTCCAACTGGCCCTCATTGGATCGCTTGGCATCATGATTGATAATACATTTTCCCAGCCAGGCATCTACGGCAGCGGCCCCTAACAAAATATTTCCGAATGCCTGATCGCTCAAACTTTCCTCTGTTAGTGGATACGCAGTTCTTGCTTTGCTCCACAAAACTGAGATGTTCTGACATATCTTGGACAGTGCCGAAGATACATTAGGCATTTGTCTTCCAGGGCCACCAACTACTGATAGGCCAAACCTATTTGAGACAGCAGAAGCTGATGAATCAATATCATTATCAGCCAAAAACGCACTTGGTAACATGTTTTCACGTATTGAGAGATTTGGTGACGGCACTAATCCTGACTTCTTCATAAGACATGTCATTAAATCCAAATACGACGCATGAGCGGCATGCGAAAAAGGCGAAGGAGTCACAGGGCGGCAAACAAATTTTCCAAAGTTGTCCAACACTACTAGAGCAATGTTGGCCCACTCAATGAGATATGAAAAATCCTTTGAGAAGGCATATTCACTGTGCTGGCTTAGTTGAAGGAGGGTTGAACAAAACACCCAAATCAACTCATCTACCGGTCGGAATACTCGATTGTTCTTCTTCTGTTGCGTGTCCCAAATAGATGATAGGTGATAGGTTTGCAAAATGTGATTCATTAGCATGGCTCTTGCTCCCAATACTTGTTCCTTGTATTTGTCAGGACTGTCTTCATCAGAAATAGTCCGTTCGATTAACTCATCAGTTTTCAAATGGTCTACGTCACATTTCCCATCCACCATGACTAATAATGCAATCTCTGTCAAAAGAGCAGTTCTTCCGAGTCTCTGCACACAATTTTCACCATCGACAAAGCAAAGGGGAACATCTAACCTTCTACAATCATTCTTAACGGTGGTAACTTGAACCCCCATCGGAATAAAGAGCATAACTGCGCGTAATGCCGAGACTAGTCCAGCAGCACGTTCGTGAAGTGGAATCCCTCTGAGAGCAATCAGTAATAAAGATACAGTCCCCCCAATCATTTCCGTGGGAATACCTGCAAAAGAAAGTGCTGACTCCTTGTTCTCGTCACCGTTCTTTTCCGATGTAATCAGTGCAGTCTCCTCATTCAATATTCCAATCAAAGCATTGACCGCACATCTCGAAACTTTCCCCCTCCAGCTAGCCAACGGACAAACGTTTGCCAGACGAAGACATGCCAACGACGCAGCTCTACGAATATCTTTCTTATCAAAACAACCCAATATAATCTCAACATAGTCCTTCACTAAACTGAGCACATCAGTCTCAAACCATCCTCTTTTACCATGCGTAACTTTGGTATTGAAAAGTGCTCTACGAGCAGGAACGGTGTCTTCGCCTTCTGTTAAAGCTGATTCAAATGCTGCTGTTAAGATTGGTAGACATTTACCCAATTGATGTGATGTATAGAGTGATAGCCTGTTTAGAATTTTTGACATTCGCGGGAACAGAACGTGGTTGTAAACTTTGAATTGTACGTGTTTCATTGGCGAAGGTAGCGGATCGGTTGAAATAAGAAGTGAATTTGGATCACCATTTTCTGACAGTGCATATACTTCTGCGGCTAGACTGTCAGATTGTGCATCCAATATAAAGATTCCCAAACTCTCCAATGCTGCACTTGATACTGCATCATCCTCGTCCAAAATAACATTTATTAATGTGTAAGCAGCCCCCAAACAATCATCCTGAATCCGGTCCTCGAGGACTTCACTGAGTAGCCGTGGATCAAAATCGCATTTGGCAAGAGAAGCTCTAGAAAACATTCCCAAAGTTTTGGCTGCCAGTATCTTAGCTGCAGGAATGTGATGCGAGAGACACGCTGATAGCGATTCAATAATTGCTTGGGTGTATTGTTCGTAGTTCTTGTGATGTACAATAATGGATGCCGGTGATTTGCCACGGTATAGCGATTGATGAATAATCAAACATGAAGTGGACACACTGCGATACGACGAGTTGATATTCCTTAAAGCAGATAGATGCGGTTCCATTTCCTGAAGCTCTATATTGTTTTTCTCTGAATCTGTGGCTGCAGTCGAACGCGGCAGCTCATAATTCAAAGCAAGCATCCCAAACGAGGTAGCTGCATCATCTTCAGGCTGTGTAGGTTGGGTGTTGAAGAAAGCATCGTCGTCGTCGTCAAAGTCGTCAATAAAATCTTCTATTAGAGGCTGATTTTTGGACACTGCTTGTGGTTGTTGGGAGGGGGAGGACCAGTCGTTGGGGAGGTCCGCCATGGTTCACAGGGGTTTGTTTGTCTTTTGTCTCTAGTCTCTAAACTTTCTACTCTCTCCTATCTTTTACATACCTATTACCATAAAGTCCAAGGTACCTTTACGTACGCTTTATCCACACAAGAACACAACACAACACAACAGCATCATATTCGACAGAGGTAGATAAGAACGAACAGAGATCAAAGGAAACAATGTACCATACCACACCAAGCAATGATGATATTTGCCTTTATTCACAAGTTCAAGTAGTAATGATAATGAAGAGCATAGCTATTTTAAGAAAGATGCACTCTTCTTTCCAGAAGAAATCAGTTATCTACATATCCAAAAAATTATACAGCCAGTGCTTCCAAAGTTTTGCTATTCAGTGCCACGAAGCAATTGGCAATGATCAAGTTCACAAATAGCACAATCATTACTGTATTGATGCTATCATATGATATGATGTAACCTGACATGATTGGGAATAGAATTCTCGCCAATGATCCAGCGGATGCAAAGTAGCCTTGGAGTGTACCCTGTGGCCGTCTTCCGACAACTGTAGAATACAAGTGTATCATATTAAAGCGTCAATAAAAAGAATTATCAACGACCAGATATTAGCATTGTATCAAACACTCACCTTTTGAAAATAAACCAATCACAGCTGTATGACCTATGGGATACCCAATACCATAAATCATAAAAATACCTACAGCGTAATGAATGACTGAATTGCTTCCACCATCCTCGACGGCATCCAAAGGAGCAAAACTAATAATTCCAAGAGCTGCGACGATTATTCCTCCAAGAATCATTTGTACATCTGTAAAGAACCGTCCTAGCCAACCCATTGACAGCAGCATCGCCACACCGATCATTCCATTAACGGAGACAATCAATCCTGCCAAAGCAGGCTCTAAACCAAAGTGTGTTTCAGCAAAGCTTATGCCCATTGTTTCAAATGCACCAATACTTCCTTTCGTACTAACATTCAAAAGCATACATCCCAGTAAGGCCGCAGAGTAGACTGTTACTCCAGCGAATGTAACTCGATCTGCCACTTCATCACGTTCGGCGTGTCGACTGGATTTCTTTTTCGCTGCGGGTTTTGTACGGTATCGTGCTTGGAATTTGGTGAGGAGGAGGAAGAGGGTGATTAGACCAAGGAAGCACATGAAGTAGGCTGCTGCTGAGTATTGGTCAAAGACGAAGAAACTGCATTGAAAGAAAATCATTGTAGTATTGTTCAGCATACACAGAACATCCAACGATAAAACAACCGAATGCCATGAAATATCATTCTCACCCAACTTCATATCGTTTATCTTCCAAAGCCCACATGAAAAAACTTCCAAATATCGGAGTTATTGTAAACCCCCCATACTGCACCGCCGTCTGCAGCGCAATGTACGTAGTCCGTTCTCTCGTCGCTGTAATCTCCGCTACATACGCTCGTGTCACACCCAAAGTTCCACTTCCCACGCCCAAGATCACCTGAGCAAATACTAAAAAGTATAAACTTCCAACTCTATACACAGATGCAAACAATAAACTTCCTATAATGATAATGGTAGTCGATATAACCAGAGTCTTGGAATATCCGGAGTCGATACTCATCTTTCCTAGTGTCGGACTGGCAATGATTCTTCCGAAGGAGAAGGCACCCACGGCATAGCCGAGCCACACCGCATTTCCACCTAATTCTTGAACCAACGGCCACATGATTGGGAATAGTACGCCGCGGTTCATATCGCCGATGAGTACGACGGAACATATGATGAAGAATCCCATTGGATCGGCTAGACCAGTCGCGGTCATGACAGATGTGGCAAGTGATATGGGGTTGTCGCCGTTATCGGCGTGGTCAGTGTCCATGGAGACATAATTGGATTCTAGTTTGTCGAGTGTGGATATGTCAACTACAGGTGCTTGGTTGCTGTTGTTTGGTTTTGCTGCAATTTCGGAGTTCAGCATGGTTGTGAGGAAAAGGTTTGGTTCCAGTAAAGTAGCAGTGTATTGTCTAGTTGTTTGTTGCTGTGTTGAATGTGTCTGTCTTGAAAAGCGAGCTACAAGAGAGAGCGTATGAGTTCATCATGGTGGATGTTGCCGGTTGCTGGTTGCAGGGTGTTTGGTGGTGAGCGAGCAGAACACGCACTCATACAACGGTGACATCTAAACATCCCATTTACTCAAATTTACTTATTACTTTCTCAGAATTCGAGCTAATTCGGTATTTCATTGGCAGACTGAAGATGAAGTTGTTCAAGTTGAGGTTTTCTGGCAGCCAGGGCGGGCGACGGGCGGCACGACGGGCGCTGGGAATGAACTGGGAACAGCACCCGACAACATCATACTTATCCAACCCACAACAACAATGACGATGACGACCGTAAGGACGAAACAACGTGATCAACAACAATAGTGCTCTGGATAGCCTCCTCTCGTACTCCAATAACTACCTGTTTCAAGCAGGAAGAAAATTAAAAAAAGACAAGTCAACGAGAAGCAGTAACATCTAGCAATAGCAGTCATGTCAGCAATTACGATCATAGACAGCCCCGTCCTCACCCGGCAATACACCCTAACAACCATATCCAACCGCGAGTATCTCATCATCGACAGAGATATATACGAAATACAATCCACTGCACCCAACAATGGCAAATACGCGTCATATATGATTGGAAGCCGATTTATAAGTAATCCCGATTTATTTGTGGTGTCACGTGTCGATCCCTTGTTCTTTGTATTGGATTATTTGGAGAGCGTCTCGAGTAACAGTGCCGATGATGGAGGAGGGGGGAAATGGCAACCGTTTGATCAACTGTTCAAGGACATATCGCCGCATGTGCTGACTGCATTGAATATGAATTTGAGTGTATCTACTATTCAAGAGATGGGGCAATTAGCACACTTATTAGATGCTTCTGATATATTCGGTGATGACATTGTATGCAAGTTTAACGATGATAAGGCAATGACATGGTTGAATGCCAAGTATCAACGCAGTTTGTTGGTGCTGCGTGCTAGAAAACTGGATAAGAAGCGTCGATTGGCAGAGAGAAAAGCCAGTGGGGAATATGGAGCGTTTAGTTCATCCTTCGTGTTGGACGAGGGGAAGAAAGAAAAAACCGAAAAGAATGGAAATAATGGAGTAGAAATGTCATTAAATGAGGAAGAAGATCGTGCAGTACAAGTGTCAGCATTGCAACTGTTATCGGAGTACCTTCCCACTTCTTGGAGAGCCAAATTAGCCAAATCACTCAACCTCACTGAACAGGAAACTAAAAAGTCTACACCAACAACGAGTGGAGAGAAGCGTCCTCGCAGCAAATGGGAAGGTGCTATTGGTCAAACAGACGCGGATGATTTATTATGCCTCGCCACTGGACAATCCAAAGAGGGAATGGCCAATTCAGTAACTCCAGTAGAGAACAGTGTCAAGAACGCACAGAGTGTAGGATTAAAACGATTGGCAAAGGTTAATACCAAGGGAATGAAGAGTTTGACTAGCTTCTTTGGGGGGAAGAAAAAGAAGACTTAAGGCTGTTCATAATTCATTTGAAGTATTCATTGATGGTATGTTTGTAGATGGAATGGATTTCCTGTATATTATTACTATGGCATATCATAACATTACAGGTAATGGCGAAATAATGAACTGAAATTATAAGAAAAATGAGTCTCAAATTATTACCAGTTCAGAATGCGACAAGAATAGTTGATAGTCGAGTCCAACATTATTTACTCTGACTACAAAATACCTAAACGAAGCAATGTTTTTTTGTGAACTGCCGAATATGTTATAAAGTTAAGTAGTGAGTAATCTACGAGGGCAAAGTAGGGCAAAATTTAATTAAGTTAAATCAATATCAATTCAATCGAAAGAATCTCATGGGATTGCTTTTTTGTTCAATTATTCGAGTTCTATCTTTTGAACATGCCAAATAAATTCAACTGCTTCTTTTTCATGTTCTTCGTACCAGGAGCTGCCATAAATTGAAGTCTAGGTCTTGTTGATACTCTAGCACCTCCACTTTCACTATCAGATGTGGAGCATGTCCTTCTCTTGTATTGTCTATTAATTGATGAAGCATTTCGATCTCTTTTTACTTGTATCTGTTTCTTAATAACGTCTAAACTAGTTCGACGCGTGTGCCATTGATCTTGATCAATATCTTCACTAGATTGTTTTCTATCTTTCTCTGATTTCATTTGATGTGTAGTAGATATGCGCTTTGGTGATTTTGGCATCACCGCATCATTGATACCAGTTGTTTGTACATACTTTGAATCTATCGGTAAGTGAAGGCTCTGTTCATTTTCATTGCACTTTGCTCTAGTGTTGAAGTGCATACACGATCCTTGATTTACTTGACTACTGACATCCGAAAACGATTGTACATATTTTGTTTTCTGG
The DNA here is from genome assembly GCA_036939855.1 of Cyclotella choctawhatcheeana. Classification (NCBI taxonomy): domain Eukaryota; phylum Bacillariophyta; class Thalassiosirophyceae; order Thalassiosirales; family Thalassiosiraceae; genus Cyclotella; species Cyclotella choctawhatcheeana. The sequence continues at coordinate 10,525 of JALLPH010000253.1, forward strand.
TTGTTTGGTATTAATGGATCTCCGTGCTTTGTTCGGTAATTGAAATTGTAGTCCACTGATACGTCACTAGTTGACAATAATTCATCGGTACTCTTCCTCTCAGATCCAGCATCAATTATATCTTTACTGCTCCCAGCTGAAGAATCGTCCATCTGCTCCTTTGTACTCTGTAATGTTGTATTGGCGTGATCTTGCTGCAACGAAAGAGTGTTCACTTCTTTCTTCACAAAAATATTAACATTATGAGTAGTCAAGTATTTGCCAGCATTACGAAGTGAGTCGTGCAACTCGTTGGCGTTGAATTGCGGCGAGGTAGTCACACGTCTTTGTTTTGAACAAGTTGGTTGGCTAAGCGAAGTGGCTGTTTTATACGTTGCAGTTACAGCTGACATTGCAATATTTGAGCTATTAACATATTGTCTTGGTGAACTCTTTATAGCGGTCCCATCAAGTGATTTGAGCAATATTTTTTGGTGTCTATTAGGATATGAATCACATTCTTCATAGGATTCTTGGTCAATATCCTCATCTGCTTCTAGCCCCTCATCAAATGAATCACAAGTCCCATACAGATCTTCTGTCTTCTGTGTCCGTGATTTGCCACATTCTTTGGATGATCTTCTGTCACGAAATGAAACATAAGTTCCAGGTACTTCTTCTGTTTGATGCGATTGTGACATACCCACTTCATTTTGCTGTGAAGGTTGTATTGACCGCTTGGAAACTACATCATTGGATGACCTTCTATCTAGAAATGAAACATAAGTTCCAGGTAATTCTTCTGTTTGATGAGATTGTGACATGTCCACTTCATTACGCTGTAATGGTTTTATTAAGCTCTTGGAGGCTACATCATTGGATGACCTTCTATCTAGAAATGAAACACAAGTTCCGGGAACTTCTTCAGTCAGATAAGTTTGGGAGTGCCCCTCACCATCTTGCTGTGACGATTGCAGTAACTGATCGGAGGACGCAGCATTGGACAATGTTTTATCAAGAAATGAAACGCATGTTCCAGGTACTTCTTCTGTCTGATGCATTAGTTGTGATGGATGCAAGTCACTCTCGCTTTGCTTTAATGATTGTATTATTCGACCATTACCATCAGGAATGATTGTCTCGAAGAATGAATTTAAATAATCCATAGGAACATTCCCGTCATTGCCCCACCATCGTATGGAGGATTCTATAGACTCAGATACATTGTGATTTCGACGAGAGAGCCATGATACAATTGGTCGGGGAATCGAGCTGCATATATTCTGACATATGGGACATGTGAATGCATTGTTATTTGTAATGCTGTTCTTGCGGTTTGCATCATGTCTGTCGTGACAGTCCCGACAAAACATACAGCCGCATTCAAACGAGGCCAGCAGTGGGCCAGTGTAGCATTCATTTGAACTCGTTCCTGAGGGTGCTGGGGGAGGGCGGTGACATGATCGGCAGGTCAGTGCGTTTAGCAGTGTTGTTATTGCCTCCTTCTGGGAGGGTGCCAGATCATCTGCCATGTTCCATGTGGGGTTTTTTCAGCATACCTTTTAGAGCCATAGATGGTGGAGCAGGAAATTTCGACAGAAACTTTAGAGGTACTCCTTCGTTTCAACGTCTATTATTACCTCTCTGGTGTCTGGCGACCGGAACTCCATCCAGCGCGGAGGCGCAACGCCAACACCTGCCAACACCCCACAATGTTGTGGATGGTAACCTCATAATAATGATGACTCTCCAATAATAAAAGCAGCCGTGCCACCCGGCATCCGCCGACAAAAGTTGCGACCAACGACCAACACACACTCTCTCTCCATAGCATCGCATCTATACGTCGTGTGCCATCCACACACACACAAAGATAAATGGCAGCAGTGCTCGAACGATCTCGCCGCGCCACGGCGGGTAAACGTCTCGCCACCCTCGTAGGCCAAGCAGCCGACGAAGATGACACATTCTGGTCTCATGCCATTTGGAGTGAGGGACGGGGTGGTTTCTCGTCGGGAAAAGGCGACAAACGCAATGGCGAAGATGAGGATGACGGCGAGGGCAGTGATGGAGAGAGCAGCGATGGCAGCTTGACTGATGGAGAAGGATCGTATCATGCCTCGGATGAAGACCCTGAGGCAGCCGTTGATTTATTCGATTCAGATTTCAATGAGTCGGAATCTGACTCGGAGGAAGAGATGGATGTCGAGGGGGAATTGCTGAGGGAAGAAAAACGGGAGAAGCGGGCTGTGCACGATTCTAGAGTTGCAAAGCACGGAAGAAGGGGCGGGCCGGGTAGAGGTAACAGAGGAGCAATCAAAGCCAAGAGAGTTCTTGGTGAAGGTTGGAACTCTGGGCTAGTCTTGAATTGGTTTGCAAACGGCGAGGGAGGCAGATCTAGTTATGCTTTGGCTAGCTCCACTTCTGTGGCGGCTGATGGATTTGCGAATTCTGCTTCTGTTGCAACTGTTTCATCGAATACACCTACAGCTCTGCCAACATCAACAACAACGCAATCCGCACCAATTCAATCGACAGCAGTTTCATCGCAAACTACGACAGCACAACCTCTTCCAGCACAACCTGCTCCAAATCAGACAGTCTCAATCGCTAACTCTATCCCAATTGCCCCATCAAACTCTCTCAAACCAATACATCATTCGAGAAGTCAAGAAATTCAACCGCGCAAACGTAACCTCCGCGCAGGCACCCTCTCTAAAACAATTGACACGGTTCAACAATCTGAAGAAAATGAAAAATTAACAGCTAAACGATCGCAAATAGCGAAAGCAACACTCAACAAAGGTAAACGCGCTTACACCCAAGAAGAAATGATCTTAGAATCAATACAATCAACGGAAGTTATGAATAATAAGTGGTTATTGGGCCGAAAACGCAGAAAGGAGGCTACTGACGAAGATACAACAAAAACTAGTACGGGGAATGGAAATGTGGTGGAACGATTTTATTCGAGAAGAGGTGGCTGTAATTTTATATCATTTATGGATATGGAACGACTTCCCGATATTCTGACACGGCCAACCAATGGAGGGAAACGGAAACAATCTATCGATGGTGCAGCAAAGATGTGCGCCATTACTGGCAAAGAAGCAAGGTATAGAGATCCTAAAACCATGTTGGGATATTATAATTTAGAGGCATTTAAAGAATTACGACGTCGAGCTGATGCCGGATTATTGAATAAGTCAAAAGCTAGATGCAGGTTCCCCAAAGATAGAACCATGATGGCATGTACATCCGATGTATCGAGTATTAAGGTTATGGTCAGTCAGTTTGGTACGCCTGTTAGCCCACCGGAGATGAAGCTAGAAGTCAAATCCAATGGAATCAACATTGCTCAAATTCCTACAAAGAGAGCGCCTGAAGAGGTGACCAGCAACGGTGTTACAGAGGCCAATTCAGCTGCTGCGAAACCCACATGTGATGGGTCAATAATGCCAATTTTGACCAAAAGTAACGTATCAATCACTAGCCCAGGCAACAACGGAAGCAGCACTACAAACACAATGATTCCATCGAGGAAATCACCTAGAAAACCAAAACCATCTGCAAAAGTTCTTGCTGATCCAGCATCATCGAACCATTTGCTGTTCACACAACAAGCTACAGCTTCTAATACCATCAATTTTGACAATGCACCAGCACTACCAAACTTGAGCAAAAATATAGCTCCGGCAACCAGCACAAAGACAGACCAAACGATAAACCCACCTAGAAGTACTACACCTAAATTGGCACCAGAAACAGCCATTAGAGTGAATCAAAAAATAAAGATGGTTCACGAGCCTGATTCAAAAACAATAAACAAGGTTAATGGGCCTGATTCAACAAATGGTAGTGGTGACATTATCATTCTTTGATCCAATAATTCCTAATCAAACAGTTATGAGAAAGAATTGTAAATGTGTTTTTGTTTGACAAATCAACTACAGCTGTTCCACAGGTCCGGTTTACATGGGATTTACCTGTAAAATCGAAATTATTTTCTGTTATTTTACANGGCTTTTCAACCGTGCTGGTGGGGATAACTCCCCTCGTTAACATATGATTCCTCTGTAGAAGTTCGAGGCATAAGCAATTGGGGTTCTCACCTTGGCTTTATTAACAGCGTTAGCTATTGATTCCTATGCACAAGCTTGTGTAGAGTTATCATAACTCCGTTTGTTATGTCCTGACAAATCCTCTTTTGCCGTTCATTTCTCGTGTCTTATCATGACAAGCTATATTACTTATGCCCCTTCAAACCTGTCCATCTCGCCTCGCTGACGCTTGATTGAACATTGAACAACAATGGCCGGCGCCGGCGCCGCAATCTGCTGCAATCCTCCTACAATTAAGCGGAATAAGATGGCAAATACGGTAGAAGCCAAGAGCCTCGCTAACGCTTGAACAACAATGGCCGGCGTAGCAATCAGCAATCGCCAACCCGTCATGCGTCATGCGACATCGCTCTACTCAAGAGTGCCAGCGGCACCAATTCTTCTCATCGCTCATCCCCTCTCATCGTCTCACGTCGGTTTCACTTTCTCCCGATGGATCTCGCGCTGTGGCATCAGGCGAGACGTGTTGCGCGTGTTGCGTCTGGGGCACAAGAATGATGTTCACGTGCTGGAAAAGGTTCTATCGGTTCGAATCTCTTAGGTTAGCGTATACGTGGCTTCATCTTGCATCACAATTACCGAGTCATGATTGATTTACGTGCATTCTGTTTATAGTACTTTCAAGCTCCGAATTAAACGCCCGGGGGAGTAGCCATCACATCATCACGTCTCTTCAGTATCACCACGTCAATGATATTCTAAGTAGGTAGTGGATCGGCACCGTCCGTGCCAACAACACAGCTGGCGGTGGTAGTGCACAGATGTGGCGTGGAGTTTACCACAGTTTTACATTATGGCAGATGCTGAACACAATTTTATTCATGTGGGCATTGGCAGTGTCTCTCCCGGCGGTGAAACTATCAATAGCACTGTTGAAATAGAGCATACTGTCATGGATAGTTCAGGCAATGCAACAACTATCACAACAACATTCGGAGGATAATTCTTGTGGTGGAAATGATATTGGGTGATAATGGGAGAAATAATGGGAGAACCAGGTGTCAACAACACAATTATTCATGAGGTGTTCAATGCTTGGTTAGATTCAAGTTGTAGCTCAGACGATTCCGAGTTCAGTTTACGTTGAGTGAACTCGTCAAGTTAATGTAAGATTCGTGGTTCACAAGTATCACAAAACAACCCACTTTTGTTTGAAGTGATGCATGAGTCATCTAAAAGAGATGGGATTTCAATAGAAAGTGACGGGTCATCTTGAAATGGCAGTGCCCCAACAAATTTGGAGNTTGCATTTGCCATAAAAAAAATCTTCCGGAGGGGTGTCGGCATTCTAACTAGGGTACACAACCACCTCACAACCGCAACCATGCCACGCACAACCCCCACCCCAACCTCCAACCCCTTGCACAACTCACAATCTCTACCTCCCGCCCACCTCAACCATGTTGTGGTTCAATTTGCTCATAGCGTTCCTCCCAGTGGTAACAGTGTTCTCCTTCCAGCTTTCTCCAGCTGCACGTGTTTCCACATATCTCTCTTCCCAGCTAAGGAATGAGCCACTTGATAGAAGGACACTTTTACAAGAGGGAACTATCGCAGCGGGTATTGCCCTCTCAACTCTCCTAGATCCTGATAGTGCATTTGCAATCCAAGACTATGACAATAAACCAAAACGAATATTAATCACTGGTAGTAACAGTGGAATTGGAATGGATGCTGCAATGAGGATGGCGGTTCGGGGTCACGAGGTTGTTTTGGCTTGCGTGAGTTTTGAGTTTTAAGATGACTATCCATTATCCACCATTGGTATACATTTTACACTTACGATCATGTTGATAAAGCGAACACTCCAAAAAGCCAATGAGGCCGTAGACAAAATCAAAACCGCCATAGCCAATGATTCTGATGATGCCTTCGCTGCGATCTCAACTATAAATTCAGTCAAGCTTATTCCCATGGAGTGTGATTTGGCTGATTTGCGCAACATAGACTCATTCGTGAAGCAATTGAACAATGATAAGTTTGATGCTGTTTGTTACAATGCTGGATTAGCGAGAAACACAGACGCTAAGGATGTTAAAAGGACAAAGCAGGGGTTTGAGTTGACAGTTGGAACCAATCATCTAGGTCATTTCTATTTGAATCAACTGATCATGTCACTCATAAAAGATACAGGAAGGATAGTAGTTACTGCATCGGGAGTTCATGATCCGGATTCACCCGGTGGAGCACAAGGCGCAACTGCAACCCTCGGAGACTTAGCTGGATTTGAAAGGGCTGCTGTCGGTGATGGAAAGTTTGACATGGTTGATGGGGGTGTTTTCAATGCTGATAAGGCTTACAAAGATTCGAAGTTGTGCAATGTTTTATTTACTAGGGAATTGCAACGAAGAATAGATGAGAAGGGCTCAGGTGTGAAGGTTAATTGCTTCAATCCAGGCTTGATTGTCGGTGAGTGAAAACGTTTGTATAACTCAGTTTATCTTGAAATAGGGAACTCATTTCTTGATACACCATTTGGTCTAAACAGGAACGGGGCTCTTCCGTGACCAAAACCAAGTACTTACAAAAGTATCTGATGTTGCCGCAACAAACTTGCTAAAAGTCGGGGAAACAACAAAATGGGGTGGAGGTGCATTGGAATATATGGTAAGAGATTGCTTTGGTGTGCGGTCAAATGCTGCATCTCTTTATTGCTCACTGAGTTATGTATCAGACTCTTAGTGCAAATGTAGGTCAACAGGGTGGTATGTATTATACATCTCCTCCTGGGTCAAGCAAATATGGTGATGATGCATTTGGCAGAGAGTTCAAGATGTCTCCAGTGAGTAAGGAAGCGAAAGCTAGTGATGCTGGGAAAGCAAAGAGATTTTGGGAACTTAGTGAGAAACTCGTTGGGGTCTGATATGTTTGTTCAGATGGCCAAACTATCATAGGCATTGCTGCGTAAGTAAGCTTATGCAATAATGCACAGCGAAAAGAGTGGGTGCTGTTGTTGTTTTATTTTCTTTGGATACATTCAACATGAGTACTTTCACTTAGTAATGCACCCATGGATTTTCCGAGTGGATGTTGATAGCGTCAATTCAGTCCTCCACATAGCTCCAATGTTTCTACAACTCCGGATTTCTGATTGCCCAGTCTCGTTGATCTTTAAGGCTGTCCAACATCGCCTTTTCGTTTGTACATCTCCACCACATCCTTATCAACATTTCCCAAAATAAATTCCATAGTCTTCTCAAATTCTGGCACATTTCTCATCTCAAACTTGGCCCCATCCCTCAAAAAGAATACCATATCCCCATCACCAAACAACCTCTTAACAGTACGAATCTCCACTACATCAGGATAAACTATTTCCGCCATATCCTTCCCACCAATTCCGGAAGTAACACGGATACGACGATTGGTAATTTTGTATCGTACCCAAGCTTGACGTGCCCATGCTGCAGCGGCTGGGACAATGCCTACTACTGTGAGGATTGAGATTGTGGGAGCAATGGTCTCCGTGATGGCTGGAGGGCCTTCGTAGAATGTTTCTTCGGGGGCCAGGGTTGCAGAGGCTTTTGCTGCTGTTGGGGTTGTGGAGGTATCGTCTCCTTTACGTTTGCCTCGTTTGACCTTAAAAGAGGAAGCCGTAACATTATCAGTACTTGCTTGGTGAATCATTCTGGCACAATTAGTTGTACTTTTATCCACAGATCCATGAACAGCATGTGCACCACATTTAAACGAGATTCATTATGCTGTCCGACATTCAAAAGCATATGGATATCGACGCAGATTCTAATAAATCAAAGCAGCACTCCGTTCCAAGTTCAAAAATGCAGTAAATTCTGTATTTCACTTTGCTCACCTTGGCAGCACCCCTTCCCATCTTTTCAACTGCATCAAACGTCGACTCATCCTCCTTCTTTTCCTCTGCGACGGGATCTGCAACGAATGCTGGTTCTTCTGCCATGTTAAGCGAGCATTGTCTCGTCACCACGCCGGTAGATGGGGTGGTGAAGGCGGAGTTGGTTGAGAGAAGGGATGCAATAATTAAGGTTGTTAGTCTTGTCATCTTTGTTGGTTTGTGGCTTCGTCTTTGTTTCTTGCTCTACGCGTTGCCAATAGTGAATTCCTTTTGGATGCTTTATTATTATTTGTGCCGAGTCTTTGGTCTTCGTCTCAAGTGGAAATTGAATAATTCAGCGGAAATAAGGAAGCCATTGTTATCGTCATCAAGGCAGAGAGTCATCAAGAACACGTACTCGTTTTGTCCTTTCTATCTTGGGGGCAAAAATTCGGTAATATCTCTAATAGATTATTGGGTTGGGTTTGAAGCGCCCGCAACTTGACAGGCCCTCCCTGGTACCCTAGAATAAGAAAGATGATACCTTCTCTCTCTTTACCATGAGGTAGAGCTCTTTACATTACTTTATTTGTGCCATGATACCAGCGACCCAAAGCTAGCACCATGAAAAGAACAGAAAACTCTAAGCGCAAACTAGCCCATGGACCCACCATCCATGCCATCAAGCAAGCTAAATACGATGCCAAACAAAAGCGCATGTCTGCTGACGCATCATCTTGTTCACAACAGCCATCAGAACAGTTGGGACCAATATCATACGCGAACTGGTTTGTTGGACGGGATGCGTATGCGGCTTTTGTGACACTTGATGATGTCCGCACGATTCGTGAGATAGGACCTAATAATTTGGTCAACTCGACAGAATACGATAAAAAGAGGCTCGATCGCATCTCCTCTTGGATTAAACCATACTGCGATTTGAAAGAAGTGCCCAAACAATCAAACACTAACAGCAGTGATGAGAAATCAATGTTCATTGCGGAGGGAACCGAATCTGTTCGCCTCATGATTCAGAAATGTGCAAAACAATCTGCTACTTCTAAACAAACATCTAACAATTCAGCCATCAAAGAAGTACAGAAGTCGCCACCAGTCAGAATTATTTCTATTATGTGCAAACCCGCTACTTTCTTTGATCAGCCAGTATGTCTCCTTGATGAATTAGTGAAACAACAGTGCATATCAGAGGAAAATTCATGCCCATTCAATATTATTGTTGGTACAGAGGAAGTACTGACAGAAATAGTTGGGTTTCCAGTCGCAAGAGGAGCAATGAGTGCTGGTGTTGTTCCAAAGATTGAGAATCCATATCAGTGGTTGAAAGGATTGTTGAGTAGTGCGTCTGATAATAATGACAGAACCAACAACAAGACAGCAAACCTCGGTACGCAATTTACGCCAATCGCAATGCCAGCTACTCTCACAAGACCAAAGAGAATTCTAGCACTAGATGCTGTATCCAACACATCCAACATGGGCTCCATTATCCGCACAGCCGCAGCATTTGGTATCGATGCTATCATACTTAGTGATGACTCATGTGATGCGTGGTATAGACAGGCTGTACGTGTTTCCATGGGACATGTAATAACTGTTCCTACTATCCGTGTATCCGAGCTAAAACAAGAATTAAATATTGATAAAAAAGTAAGTAACGGAGGGTTACAAGCAGTTTTGAAGTGGTTCAGAGAAGAAAAGAATGTTCGGTGCTTTGCTGCTGTGGTGGATGATGACAACGTCGAACAAGCTCTGCCTCCCCTTGTATCAATAGAGTCAATAACTAGAAATCCAAAAGAAAACTCTTGGTTGTGTGTTTTTGGAAATGAGGGAAATGGAATCAGAAAAGAAGTAGTTCGGGAGGTAGACTTCCGAATTAGAATCAATATGATGAATGATGATGTTGATTCGTTGTCTCTTCCTGTGGCTGCTGGTATCTTGATTCATGGTCTAAGCTACGCTTCATAACTTAATTATTGTTATAATCACTTAAAAACAAAAATAAATAGCTACTAATGAAATTATTGTGCATGCATTTTGCAAATGCACAAATGCATAGCTACTGCGACGACGAAGAAATGCCCGACACATCGCCAATAATCTCACTCACAATTTTCCATTGTCCCTGAAAGTCACTCTTCCATAATCTTACAGCGCCCCCATCACCTGAACTCGCCAAGACTGTTCCTGTTACATTCCACTGACATCTCCATGACTGGCACTGGCTTTGATCTAGCACCTCTGTCCCTTCATATAGAAGTGCTGACGACGCTCCCTCTGTATCTCCTTTGCCACCCCTTCCTCTCTTAACTCTGTGAACTTTTAATTGATTGTCTTTCCCGCAAGAGGCAATCAGATGATATGACCTTCCAACATTCGGAGCCCAAGCTACATCCAAAACCCCTCGAGGAACCCCATTAGCAGTGGCATGATTTGGCAAACGAATAGCTTCAACCCATGATCGTTGTCCATCCATGTATCTGTAGATACCGACTCGACCAGAAGAACATCCGACTACAAGAGTTGGCGGTTCAAAGCGTCCAGCACACCATGATAGAGAAGAGACACCCATATTTTCATTGGACGAAATATTGTCAGAGCCTCTATCGGGTACTCCCTCGCTGTCAATTGCATCTTCCACCTCTGCTTCTATGACACCATCTAGCTTCCAGTGGTTTAGGTTGGTCGGATCAAGTGCTTCATAAATACGTACTAATCCATCGGCAGACCCGGAGGCAAGACGCAGGCCGAGATGTCTTGGTGAAAATTGAACCGTTTTGACAGCTGTAAGAAGAAACAAAGTGAAATTAAGGTATTGTTCAGTAGATGAAGATAATCTAAAGCGATCGCACATACGAATAGATTTAGACTCACCACGTCTAGCATCAGTTAGAGTTGCTTTATTGACCCATCTTGAAGTTGCTTCTGTAGTGATCCATAGTTCAATGAGTGAGTGCATGGTCTAATGCATCATCAATTCTGAATTATCATTTGTCTTACCAGCGCCACCCGCGGCAGTGGCAACATTGGTATCTAAAAAGCCTTGCTCGTTCCGTTCGGGGGTAGCCAAGCTTTTAAAGCCTCCTTCTCGTTCTTCCCAAATAATGACTGCATGATCTATCGATTGAAATGAGGTTGAAAGAAATCAGTCATAAGTTCATCAAGAAAGAAAGTCATGTTACATGGCTGTAAAACCCACCACCACCAGCCGTAGCCAAGACTTGACCAAACTCCGGATGACCCCAGCATACATCCCAAACCGCGCCCTTATGTGCTTGCCATTCATTGTTCATCCCGCTGCTACCGTTATCGAGCCCGCTTCCAATCCAAGCTCCTTCGGAGTTGAGATCCCACACTCTCACAGTGCGATCATACGATGCGGTGGCAAACCGGCGCCCGTAATAATCAAAGGATATGGAGAGGATGTGGGATAGATGGTGATGCGGAATGGTCTGGGAGGGGGTTGTCTGTATTTTGGTTGCAGTCGTTGCCATGGTCAGATGTCAAATTTTGATGTTGTGTGTGGTGTGTGCTGGTGTGTGGCGGTGTTCGTTATTAGGGCTATCTACTTGGTATTAACAGTACATACCTAGTTGATTGGCTATGATGTCCTGCCAGTGCTTCTTCTGCTGATCAATTAATTGACAAACATCAAAGTTGTACGGGAGTGTCTCTACCGAAGTAACCGGCCCATCCACTGAAGCATCGTCCTCGTTGTAGTTATTGGGGGAATAAGTCATTTGACTGTGTGATCTTAGTATGTGTTCTCCGAGCTCCGAGGTGTGTGGCGCACGAAAGGCCAATTTGCTGCTCGGCCCATATCTGAGGATTGCCTGCGAGGTATGTTCCGTCCAAGAAGCCAGAGTTGCGTTTGTGTGTCCGTATGTCTTTCGCCCTGCCTAAAACGTTAGATGGTATCTTGTTAGATATCAATAGTTGAAGTGCTCAATCTGTGTTTGGCTTGTCGGGAGTGATGTGGGTTGTGTGCCGTACAGAAAACATTGAAATATTTGACCTAATTCTCCAAATGGTCCTATGGCGATTGGAAGGAATCCTTGGTTACTGTCGAGTATTTGGCCCATGGCTGTGTCACCTGTAATGGATTTGCCTGTTAGGTGGTTAGTGCCTCCTCATTTCTTCTTCTCTCCTAGACCACGTAGACGGGCACTGGGTTCATTGTTATTTAATAGGCCGCATTCTGGTGTGATTGTAGAAGAGGAAGTCTCGGAGTGTATTAGTGTAACGTCAAAGCCAATGCGGCTGTGGGGGGTGGGGGCATCTCCACGTGTTATCAGATGTGGAGTGTTCGACCCGGAAGGCTGGGTCAAAGGGACGTTGTTTAGGGAGGTCTCGTATGACTTTGGTTGGTTCTACCTCTATTTGGTTTGGATGTTTGATGAGGTGTACTAATGGGAGGATTCGTTTGAAATTGAGGCAAATGAGTCGCGTAGGTCGTCGTTGGTGGTCTTTTTTTGGTTGTTTTTACAGCCAATCAAGCTTTGCAGAGCATGAGCAGTGGGTAAGGTTGGTGTGGGGCCACAGGGGTGGGCGTAGTTTTCGTTTGACCATGACGTCAAAAATGTTATTTGGTAGATGGTGTTGGTATTGTGATCTGCTCATAGTGAAGAGTGCCATTGACATGCGTTTGACGAGGATGGCATCAAGTCGATTGTGTAGTTGGAGTTGTGGTTTGTTGATTATGTGTCGTTCGAGGAGTTGACGGAGGTAAATGGAGTTGTGTTGTTTGATGAGGGCACGGCTGCGATTGATGGATGTTTTGAATATTAAGTGTTTGGTTGGGTTTTGGATGGGTTGTTGTTGTGATTCGGTTGGTGTTGTGCATATTTCTGTGAAATCCTGTAAGTATTTATTGAAAACTTCAAAAGAGGTGAGGCTGGAGGTTATCCAGTTCTTAAATAGGTGTGTGATTGCTAGTGGAAGTTGTACAGGATCAAGTTCGTCACTAACCTAAACTCCTTCTGTTGCGAACTGGATACAGCGTTTTGTTGTGACAACTGCGGTGGGAATAGCTGAGTACATTGGGTGGGGAGGCGTATTTTTAAGTGTTTACCCTAGTTTACCTAAAATTATGTAATAATGAAAAAGGTAGGTATGGTATGTGGAGTGGTCTTGGAATTTAATTTGATCACCAAACACCATGTTACCGCTGCTAAAAATGGCAAATTTGCTAAAAAACACAACAAATCCTAAGTTACTAGTAAATTACATGACGTGTATCGACGCGTGAAGCTTCGACACCGATTACATCATTGACCGCCACAATCACAATGAACCTAACACCAACGCATTCAACATCTCGACTAATTTGGCGACAAGACATGTTCTCATAGTCTTTCTGAATTCAAATTTCTTAATCTTAATGGGGCTGTGATTTTGATCCGATTGGATTCTTCCTGTCATTGCAAAAGCTGATGCTGTGTGTCTTGTGAGGTAGTTTGTATTTTGTATCATAAATCGCCTAGAAATTTTGCCTTAAAAGTACGCCTATTGCTATTGAATGCTGGTTGTGTCTTGTTAATGGAGCCACCCATTGTGATCACACGGCTAATAGTCACAATGATCGAGGCGATCGTCATTGTTTCAAGTTCAAGGTGAGTAAAGAGGCTTATGCACTGATTCCTAGGTATAATTTTTTTGAAAACCGCGACAAATCAATTCTCACGGTCTTCAATTTTGAACTTTTTGGACGAGAAAAGAAATGAATGCATGTATATGAATATGTCTTCCTAGATTGAAAAACTTGTTTAGTGACAAGAGCTAACCAGATGCAAATGTGGGACATCCAAATTTTAAAGCCAACTTCACTATGCTAAGATGCGCCTGTCTTTGTTGCGACATTTCAATCAAGAAGGTCCTTGCTGCCATCGGATGATGCAAATATGACGACATTTTTCGCATAATGGTGTGACTTGGTAGCAAGGTTTTGATCTCATTTTCGACAAGGATCTGGCCCAAGAGTACAAGCTCTAAGCTAAGTTGAGTCCTGCAGCCTGCAGGGCTGTATATAATCTCATAATAATAGTAACAAGGTCATTCGGAGGGTCATTGTTACATGTTATCGCCCCACTTAGGGGTAAATAGGGTCGCGGGGGGGGAGGCAAAGAAAATTTGGGGGGGTAATATTAGGGGTAATTAGGGTCGCGAAGTAAAAGAAATTTGTTAGTCAAAGGGTACTATAAGCCTATTTAGGGGTAAGAGGGGTCGTGGGGACCAAAGAAAATTTTGGTTGGTACTATGCATCAAGAGGTAAGTAGAGATAGTAACAAGGTCATTTGGAGGGTCATTTCATGGTCGGTCGGTGTAATCGCCCTACTTAGGGGTAAACATGGTTGCGTGGGCAAAGAAAATTTTCGGGGGTGATATTAGGGGTATTGAGGGTCATGAAGCAAATGAAATATGTAAATAATACGGTACTATAAGCCTTCTTATGATCCTATTTTAGGGGTAAGAGGGGTCGCGGGAACCGAAGAAAATTTTGGTGGGTACTTTGTAGAGGTATGTAGGTAGGGTATCACATAAAATAGTACTTAAGTAGTATGATATGATAGTACAATGAATGTGCTTGAGTTCCATGCAATTTGGCGGGGGGTTGATTTGCTAAAAATTCAAGAGAGAAAATAATAGTTCGGATCATAATTCTGTCAAAAAGAAGGCTTGTTAGGGGTGAATAGTCATGAAAGTGTTGCATTATCTATTACTAAGCAATGGAGAATCCCATCAGCATCAACGGGCTAATACTAATACAGGAAAGTTTATTAGGTAAAATGACAATAGAGATGATGCAGAGGTAGAGGTGATCAAGACCGTTGAGTTTGTTACTTGAATTGCAAAAAAATATATTGAAAGCAAAATTTTTCATTGATAGAATATTTTCAGCAGCTCCAGATTCGCCTGAAACACACGCTTGCGCTAGCCGGGCGTAGCCCGCTAGTAAGGTAAGAGTGTTCTCATGTAATATTTCAACTGTATGTGGTGTTCTCAGTTCTCATGTTCTCATCCATCAATCAAAGATCAAAGCGGAGATGGCGTGCGGCGAGACAACTCACGCCCAGCAACAATGCCTTCTATTTTTGTTCTGATTCCTCGTTTGATGATTGAAGAACTAAATATGAGAAGATGGTGGTGAAGTAAACGCAAAGGAGGAAAGGAAGTTCAAGTGAATGAAAGTGGATCAAAAATTAATAAATAATATGTTACCTGCTCTGCTGCTTCGTTCCATTTCCCGTTTGGGTAAACATCATTGGTTGACGCCTGCCCTTGGTTGTAGATCCACAACTGCAACTCAATCTCCAGCACACATAGCTTTCATTGGTCTCGGTAACATGGGTCTACAAATGGCTCTCAATCTAGCTCGGAACAAACAAACTGAAAAAGGAATTGATATTCAACAATTGACGGTGCATGATTTGCATCAACCAAATATGACACGATTCATGAAATTGGTAGAAAAAGAAGAACCCACTGTGCAATGTACCGAAGCTGATGATTTGATTGCTGTGGCAATTTCCAGTCCTGATTTCATTGTGACTAGTTTACCAACTTGTGAAGCGAGTGAAGCAGTGACAGAAACGATTGTGAAGAACTATACTCAAGAACAGGGCATAAAATTCATTGACACGTCAACAATAAGTGTTTCCAAATCACGGAAGCTTCATGATTTGGTAACATCCGCTTCTCCAAACAGTAATTACGTGGATGCACCCGTTTCTGGCGGAGTCAAGGGAGCTACTGACGCTACACTAACTTTCATGGTGGGATGTTCCAGTCCCGAAACTTTTCTCGCTATACAACCTGTGCTACAAAAGATGGGCAAGAGTATAATACCATGTGGTGGTCCTGGATCAGGCTCGGCTGTTAAACTTTGCAACAATGCCGCACTTGCCGCTCAAATGGTGGGTATATGCGAAGCTATGAACCTCGGTGAAAAGTTGGGAGTTGATCCAAAGGTTTTAGCTGGGGTTATGAATGTGAGTACCGCAAAATGCTGGAGTAGTCAGGTCAACAATCCTCATCCTGATGCTGCTAGAGATATTGGTACTGGTGCTAGTATGAATAATTATGAAGGTGGTTTTGGATCGGCTTTGATGCTAAAAGATTTGAATTTGGCAATCGATGAGGCGACAAGTCAAGGGTTGGCAATGCCGTTGTCAGGTTTGACTAAGGATTTGTATGATCGAGCCACCTCGAGTGGGTACGGAGCAAAAGATTTTGGGGTTATGCTAAAGTTCTTGAAAGATATGAAAACAAAATGAGGTCGCTACTTGTCGCTACTGGAGATAATATTGCTAGCGTTGGGTAGGTGTGGTACATACAGTTACAATGAAGAAAACAATAAAATACAAATGTAAAACACGACGCTAATGTACATTTTCGTTTATTATTCACTAATATTGCTCTACAAGTATATTTCTTTTTGTTGAGCTCGAAATACCACACGATGACAACGTGTAATCACATCCATGCCAAGCACTGCCCCAGGAGGAGAAGATTCGCCTCCTAGAGCATGCAACGCTGCCAACCCCGGAAGATCTCCAACAAACAGAGAGCTTTCTGCTAAATCTACAAATTTATTTTGCTCCTCAGTAAAAGATGATGAGGTTGGGTTCTTTGATGACTGTATCATGATGTTAACCGGAGCCTGTGACTTGACAAGTTGAATAGGTTTTCCATCAGCACCGGCAATTGCGAGAATATCACCTCTTGATGTAGCTTCTGCAATAGCAGATGCCGATTTAATGTTGTCAACAATTTTGCTTAATGGTTTCCATGATGGTGGCTTGGATTCTTGTGAAGGGTTGAGAGTAACAGCCATCATAATGCCTGCTGTCTCAGCTGCCTTGGCATTTAACACGGTAATGGGAGAACCGGTATCAAACAAAGCTGGGATTTCAACACCATTAATACTTAATGTGACAGCAGGTAGCATTGAAACTGGTAGTCTCTCGAAAGGTATACACCTCAAGCCAGTGACATCAAGGTACTTATTGCTCCCATAAAATGTAACAGATGGAGGAGGTTGATCTGCAGCACTAGTGCTTGAACTCCAACGGAATTCAACACCTCCTTCAAAACAGTACAAGAATGCCAAACTCAATAAACCAGCTGCTGCAGGTGAAGCAATTGGCAATGCAGATGCAGTTAAACCTTGCATAAACACGAAGCTTGGGTCAGCTTTTGTCTCTTCCTTGTCATCACTGGACTTATCTTGTGTGGTAGGTTTGTAAATACCCAAGTCTAGCTCACAATCTCCCAGCATATACATTGCGCCTCCTTGTATGCCACCAGCTGCACCCACACCACCTGGCGCTTCGCCTATTTGCTCCAGCTCCAACTCGGTTGCAACCTGTTGATTGATTGTGTTGGTGTTGGCAGCAGTATCGATCACAAAGTCAAGACTGATGCCTGTGACATTGCGAGATCGCTGAGATGCAGTTGCGAGATGGGGAAATCGTAGAGGTATTGTTGGGTACGGCCCCAGAAATCGCAGTGGTGATCGCACCACATCATCTTTTTCATCGATTTCAGAAAAGAATATTATCGAATGATGCACACGTTTAGTCGGAAGTATGAAGCTATAGACCGATCCCCCAAGGCATAATGTAGCAAACAACCAGTGCCGCATGATGTACTATGACGCTGGTAAAAGATATTGAGGCAAAATGTCAGTAAGCACAACAGCTACAAACTCAATCAGGCCTCAAGGTTAATTTGTATTGTCACTCCCTGAACCGTCAAAAAAGACAGCACTCGTGATCTCAAACTTTAAATATGAATCATTGGCCACAACACAAAATCATTCAACACGCAGATACTACAAAAGCCATCAGAAAATTGTGGTCTGATGAACACGCACAATACTGCAGAGTGTCAAACAAACGCATGTGCAATCCAAGAGCGAACTTTTCAGTCCCACTCTAGGCATGAGTTGATCAACACTACTGCTTAGCGGCATCTAATTCGTCATGGGCTCTGCAGAAGACAGAAACAAGACACAGATTCTCACCGTCTATTGATGGAATTAATCTACAATTTCAATCTTTTGTCCTTCTGAAAGTGTAGAATGAATTGAAAGGCATAAATGAGTATGAGGTATATCTCTGTTAATTGACTCAAAAGCCGTAGAATTTCATTCGAAAGAATCAATCTTCCCGTGAATTGATCCAACAATATCCATAGAATTAGGTTAAATTGGTAACGTGCAAAACATCACGGGGTAGGTGTTTTACAACTGTTTGCAAAATATCAGCTTACCGTCGCCCCAGAGAATGTTAGTTGTTGAATAAATACCTGTCATCAAAACGTTGATATGATAATAGAATACATGAGTATTTTGTTGTGTAATTTGATAATGTTTCAGGGAACGAAAGATAAAACGGCAGGAGAACAACATGGAAAGTATATACCCCCTCACATCTTCCATCCACAAGAAATGATAGTATCGCATGAACCGATTGCTATTCCAGCGCACTATTGGGTAGATGGCCCGGCCACATGGTTAGCTGCCCAGAAGTTTCATGCTTTTCCTCCATCAAAACATCATATGTAATCAAGACAAAACACATCAAGGACAGTAAATGAATAAATAAATGGACCCTCGGATATGCCTAAGTAGAAATTAATCTCGCTCATGAAGCCTGTTAAGCTCCAAATCAGTCGAAAGATGGTGATTTAGAATGGTTGTATCAACTCATTGGGTCGAATAATAATATTTCATGTGATGGTCAAACCATCATTTTAATAGTAGTTCTGATACAAATCATTGTCATCGCATTCTGCTGTCTTACCCTGCTAACACGAAAACCATCTTATGTGAGTATTGTGCTATGTATGATTTGAAGAATAAGTCATTCAGGATGGGCTAGAAAGTGTGGAGGACGCCGTCCCGGTGGTTTCTGTCATGAGGTGGTAGGTGGTGGTTGATGTGTTGTGCTTTTGGTGGCTTGTTTGAGCTTGTTTGTTGGTGGATGAGCTTTGTCGTGGTTGTGGTCGAAATTTATTGATTTTAGAGGGCAGAAACACAATACTTATTTAAAGTTTATGTAAAACTTCTTATTATGTGCTGTAAAGCCTCCTAAATAATAATATGGAAAATCTGAGATGAAATCCAAAATCCAACTCAACCTGACACCTGACATGATGCAAGCAACACGGCCTGCTCATCATGATAACGATGCGGATGATAACTCGTCAGTTGTCTCGTCATCCTCTTCCTCCGCATCGTCATTGTTCTCCGATGATGATCACGCTCTTGATGAAATGCAGTTGTTAGAGAGGAGTATTGAGCAGCGAAAAACTCTGTTCGCAAAACTGCGACAAGGCAAGGAGGGGACAGAGCACGCAGAGAGCATTCAAAAGCAAGAAGATATTGTCAATGCTTACTTGCTCACCGGTCTAAAGAAACTTCAAGCTCGATCCAATGAAACGAAGCACCCATCCTCTACTATGAAACATAGTAACGGCAGTAGTCAAAGTACAATTCAAAGCATTCGACAATCCGTATCACGAGAACTCCAATTTACATTACCAGGAATCATTTCTCTGATAACTCATTGCTCTCTTTACATCTCCATCTACGGCTGCGTCAACAAGGCAATAGAATGGACTTGTGACAAGTGCATAATTTACCTATTCGGTTGGCATATTAGTGAAAATGCCTTCGATTGTACATATCACGAACGAATCTTTCAATTAGTGTGTTTGGCGTTGGGATGTCTGCTGGGTAGACTGACTGGATCCATATGGGCATGGAATGAAAATGAAAGCTTTCAACAAAAGTTGCGAGGTGAAATGAAAAGCCGTAGTTCCAACTCCTCCTGTTGGGATATCCAAATTATTAAATGGTTTGAGGGAAAGGGCAAGAGATACAAGAGTAGGCAGTGGGGACGGCGATGTAAACTGTTTCTTGACACGGTATCGTTCTTCATTGCATATGTGGCAGTGGACAGAGTTCTTCATAGAGATATTCCTAGTTATACATTTAATAATCGGGCTAGTATATTAGAGGGGATGCCTAGTCGTCAAGTTGATGTCACCAATACAATAAATGAGGATGGGGCAGCTCGTCAGTGCGTCAACCTTGATAATGTGAACAATGCATCAGAACAGGAGTGTACCAATAGATTTGCAGAGCAAGAAGAATTCGTCTCAGATGTCATTAATTGGTTAGAGAATAGCAACAGGTGTGGATGGATAGAAAAGGAGTTCAACGACGAGGTAGATGAAGACGGAGGGTCAAAGTTTAGACCCTGGAGACAGCACGATGAGGAGTGGAAACAGCAGATCAACGATATGGATGAAAAATATCTGCTAGAGAAGGTGTCTTACAAGACTTACTATGAATTAGTTGGAGATCCATCGAGTCCGTTCGTAGACCCTCACCTTGAAAATGCATACATATATACTTCAACAGTGCTCGGGTTTGGCATTTTGACGATGATGGGGGCACCATTCCTCCTTATCTAGTCTGAAACCTAAATTAGTTTAAGACTATCTTTCCTAGCATGCATGTACTAACATTAAGGATAGGTGAATTTGCATGTTCATGTGCATGTGTTGATTTTATGGCAGTTGATACCTCTAGTTTAGTGTATTATAATATATTCAAATTCAATGCAAACCCCCCAATTGTCATCTCCCATTACCTTATTCAGGAATCGAATCGACAAACTCCACCCTAAGCTGCCTCTTGTCAAACCAACGTCCAGCTAGATTCTTGGCACACTTCATGGCTCCATCCTCAGACTCAAATGTGGCATAAATCTTACCCCCGGGATCTTTGTGCATGACAACGACAGACACAATTTTGCCGTACTGTTGACACTCTTCTTCAAAGTCGAGGCGAATGTCAGTCTCCCATCCTGGGTCTGTTTCTTCGTCCTTGTTGAACATATTATGGACTAGGATGTGCTTCGTTGGATTGTCAACCCTGCCAATGACAGTGGCATCAACAACAGCTGGAGCCGCAGCAACAGAGGCAACAGTGGGTTGCGGCACAGCAGCCGGTTGGGAGATCGCAGCAGTCACTGGCAAGATAGCTGTAGGAATAGTAGCTCCACCAAGAGCAGCTTCAAGAGCGGCCTCAGCAACACTCTGGAGTTGCGAAGTAGGGAGGACTCCCAAAGTAGCAGCGGAGACAGCCTTTCCGCCCAAAGTAGCAAGACCGGTCCCAGTAAGCTGTACCAATGTGTCGTTGACTTTCTTGATCTTTTCATCGGTATCAGCTGGGAAATCATTCGAACGAACCTCTTCAATTCCAGCAGAAGCCGATTGAACATTTGCCCAACCAGTTTTCCTATTGAATAAATGACCACGAAGACAAAGTTAACAGGGGGAAGAAAAATGTTCGTTAGACTTGCCTTTGATTAAAACAAAATATTTGAATCGTCTGAATTGCTGAAGATGGCAAATTATGCCTCTAGTCTGAAAAAATACAAAAAGAGCACATGTTGTGTCATACATAACAAGCATCAGCCAAAGAAATCAAGTACAACTGCACCACCAAAGAATCGAAGGATTGCCACTATCTCTTGGTGATGTACCTCTTCGTGGATCTGTTCAAAATTTAAGAACTTAAAGGGGGGTTCAGAGTTGACAATGCAAATCATAAACATTGGGATCTCTACCAAGGAAATTCGAAGCATGAAATGAACTTTTGTGTGAAGTGATATATACATGTTTTTTGACTCAAATCTCATGTGTCTGGGAGAATATGGGTAATATTCGAGAGACTAGTGAGGTTTGGGGAAAATTGTTTTCATGTATCATCTTTGCGAGCTTTCAGTTTTGTTTTGCAACTACTGCATAGCCAGGTAAAAAAAACAGACAATACTGTACCCACTACAAAAAAATACAGACAACACAAGGCTTCATAGGGGACACACTCCATTGTTAAAATCCCCATCCTTACGAAATAGAACAAAAGAATTGTACTCACAATGCTTGACCAGCCAACATCTGCCCACTCATCGTCTGAATCGCCAAATTGGCATCTTTGGGATCCTTATACCCCAAAAACGCAAACCCCCGCGAAATCCCCGTGGTAGTATCCACCTGCAGCAATGTCTTTTCCAACACTCCAAATCCCGAAAATATAGCATGAAGTTGAGCCTGTGTCACGCACGGATCGATGCTCCCCAAGTACACCTTTTGCGCCTCGATTCTCTTCCCGTCCGATGTGTATTGCACCGTCCCCCCTCCCGTACTACTGTTAATGAGCGGTCCAAAGTCGTTCTTCTCGGCCTCGCTCTTCTTGACGCAAATGGGAAAACGTTGAAAGTCCGGAACGATGCCATTGGCCGTTAGCGCCTTCTCCACGTGAGCTGCCGTGGCAAGCTCCACGTAACATCCGCCTTTGTGCCGTCCGGTCCTACGATCCCTCAGTAAAATCACCTCCCTCACCGCCCATCGCGGCCCATCCAAGAATTTACGAAAGTAGCGTCGTATATCCGATTCCGTGGCCTTCATAACGAGAGAACTGACGAAAATGGTACGTAGATCCTTGGTGGACTCGTCGATTGGCGGTTCGGGCTCTTCGTCGTCCTTCTTGCTCTTTTTACGGATGGGGGAATTGGAACGACTTCCCCTTTCGTCACCGGGGGGACTGCGTGAATAACTCCTGGACCTATCGCCGCGTCGGCCACGGGGCGATAGACTGCGAGATCGACTCGAGGAGTACGATCGACTGCGGGATCGGGAGCGCGAGGAATCGTATCCTCGATTACGATGACGATCGCGTGATCCGGATCGGGAACGAGAATAGCTGACACTACGGGATGCCGATCGACTTCGGCGAGGATGATTGTAATTGTTGCTGCCATTGCGTCCGCCGCCGCTGCGTCCTCGATCGTCGTATAGATCGCGTCCCCCCCTCCCTGGAGGAGGACGCCATCGAGGCGGCTCGCGGTATCGAGCGTAGTTGCCGCGATGATTAATATTGTGATAGTATTCTCGATCGTAGTAGTCCCGATTGTCCCGGGGCGGCGGGGGGCCGATTCTTTCCCTCGATTGGCTGGGGTCGCGACGTCTGCCGCGTTTGCGTCTCCGGCGGCGTTTCTCGGGGGGACGATCTGACGCGGATGGTCGGGTGGGCTTGTCGTTGCTCTTGCCGGCCTTGTTGCCGTCGTCCTTGTTGGGTTTTTTAGATTTGTTGGCTGTTGTATCGTCGTTATTGTTGCTGTCTCCGTTATTGTCGTGGTGTTTCTCGGGACTGGAGACATTGTCGGTGTCTAATTCGCCAGACTGCTTGCGACGGTATTGCTTTTGCATCAACTTCTTTTTGGTGAGGGTTTCGCGTAGGCGGCTTTCTTCGTCCGTCATGGTGGATCTATTTTTTATTATGGTACTCTCTGTGGTTGGTTGTGGTTGTGTGTGGGAGCGGAGGCGGGGGAGACACAAGAAATACGGGGAATCCTTATTATCTTATCGCCCTCTAACAAAAAAAATAC
>JALLPH010000254.1:0-24541 GCA_036939855.1 Cyclotella choctawhatcheeana
TCTCCGTTAGCTCAGTAGGTAGAGCGCGAGACTGTTAATCTTGAGGTCATGGGTTCGATCCCCATATGGAGAGTTTACTTTTTGTCGGTCTCAAGCCCCTCCCGCTTTGAGAGCCACTTTTTTATATGACAACTTCCGCCCGCTTTGAGAGCCACTTTTTTCTATGACAACTTCCCGGTCTAGACAACACAACCAATGAGAACAACCTATTCAGTATTTATTTTCCTCAGTTTTATTTCTCACCAATGTTATCACTGCACATGTGTGGTGGTGTCAGTGGCAGTGGCAGTGGTACTCTACCTACGCATTGGAGAGTAATCTTTTTGGTCGGGCTCACTAGTACTATCACTGTACATGTGGTGGTGCTGAGGACTATCTACACACTAGATACTTCTTTCTGTGACAACTTCCCCGTACCCGTACTACCACAACAAAATCCGTGGTGGCTGTTATTTTTCTAGAGTTTTACACGGTTTTTGGTTGGACTCACATCTGTAATACTAAATATACCGTTCTAAGTATTGCGAACCCTATCCCCAGTCCCCAGCTGTCATTCTTTTCTCACCTTCTGACGTGTGACTCATCTACTTCGCCACCATCAACTTTCCTCAACCGCCGGCAGAGCCAGAAAAACTGTATCACTATCACTGCCCAGTTCACTGTTGATGTATTGCCCGATCTTTACCCCCCATACACAAAATCAACTGCGTACAATCACTCACATTTTTTGTTGCATTGCCTATACATCACTATTCAATGTCTCAATATTTTTTCTATCTTTACTTTCACATTATCACACCCCTAGTCTTGTTGAACAGTATTGATCCCCGTATCACTGACACCCATCCTAAAATTAAAATCAACTATAGCCAACTCCATATCTTCGCAATTCCAGTGTTTAATCCTCTGCCATTAGTTTCATCAGCAGCACTGTCTGCTTATTGTTGTTGACATCAATACCCAACGCTGTGGCTGTGGTCACCATAGGACCGGCTCCTTTCATCAGTCGACATCAATAACCACTGCTGTGGTCTTCGTCAGGACCGGTGGCTCTCCTTTCGTCAACATCAACTTGTCTCTCTTGTCCCAATCTACACATATCATCTACAGCCCTACTTTGTCCACCTCCGTCGTCCTAATTCAATGGTCAGCAGCAGCCAAGGGAGAAGGAGTGCTAAAAACATAATACCAACCAACCCACAGAGGACACTGATATGGTTGAGGAATCCAAAGCCCCCATAGAAAACCTCAGTGAAGCATTCGAAGAAGAAGAAGCATTCGAAGAAGAAGAAGCATTCGAAGAAGAAGAAGAAGAAGAAGAAGAAGAAGAGCGTCCAGGGGCTCTAGAGTCACCATCTGCATCTGTGGTGCATGGTGCTAGAGTCTCAAAACACTCAACCATCTCCCATGTCCACCTCTGTTCAATCTCAGGCTACACCAAAACCACGCATTCGCTCACATCGCTCCAATCATATACGTCATTCCCCTGACTTATTCCATAACAAATGGCTTGAACTCTACCGAGATTGCCATGGGATTTCTGAATTCAACAATGTTCTTTCTGATGCCCCTCCCAACATACCCAACCATTAAGATGTATATGTCTTGAGACATGTCCCGACATGTCTCCAAGACAAGACATTTGTCTTCATGATATTTACCGACATATGCAAAATATGGCGACTATGCTACATGTCGTGACGTGTCTCGTGACAAAGACATTTTCTTGGCCCTGGTTTGAACATGTCTCGACAAAGACAGATACAACTTAGGAATTAACTGCCAACATATTATTTGGTCTTGTCTTTGCCGAAAATATCAGGTCTTATCTACTTTATTGTATGTTGTATGGCTAATGATGCAATCAATTAAACATAGATTTTTGTGTAGAAACAAAAGAGAAGAAGCACAAACAGCTCAGCACTTCATTCTGTCACAACCTTACTTGAGCCTTGGAATGAAGGTGATGGGTTCAACTAAGAACACACACAACACAACTTGCAACTTGGTTTTTCTTCCTCATTGGAGAGTCCTGAGGAATTGGAAGGATGCAACAAGGATGGCTACAAATGAGAGTAAAAGAGTGACTCTGGATACAACCAATTGTGATTTGCCACATGGACATTTTCCTATCTGTGAGTTCTACCTTCTACTTCTCCACCACCTTTGCTTTGTTAGTAAATGTCGTTATATGTTGTATGATGATTGTGTAGTGACATCTTGACTAATGCTACCAATAACGCAAACAAATTTGCTCATGCACAACCATAGGGAGATGGAACAAAACTGCACAGCAGAACACTTTTGTAGTATTCATTGGCAATGGAATTTGCATAATGTGAAGCGGGTTTACCTACCTACCTAGAATTGCAAATACATCATTATGTACGCCGCCCTCTATGTACGGAGAGATACCTCCCTCTTTGTCCTTTGTCCTGTCCTCTTTGTTTTCATTACACCGGGTAGCTGATCTCATAGTGAGCCGTACCAATAGAGCCCAGCCATGGCATCAAGGGATCTAACAGCGTCCTTTATCGAGCGTCGAACTGCCACCAATCGTCGGCGCAGATCAGATGGTGCGGCGTCAAGGGGCGGCTCAAATGTTGCTCCATTTGGTGAGTTTTTGGATCATAAAGTAGCCTTCACGCAAGACCGCAACTGATGCTCATTGATTATTATGCTCTCTAATCCGTCACAGGAATATCCTCTAAGAATCGTATTGTAGATGATCATTTATTGATGGAGGTAAGTACACACATATCTTCTGACCTGTGAGATCATTATTTTCTGTACACTCGGGTTCAACCTAACTCAAGTTTATACATTTCAGGAGGGCACAGACGTGTATTCATCAACCCTCCCACCATCATGGGTATCTGATGTAGATGGCGTAAATAACACAATCTCTGAAATCCGATTACTTATGTCCGAACTAGCATCCATGCATGCCTCTCGGATCGGAACAGTTTTTGGACGAGACTTAGATTCCATGGAAAAAGAGATCGACAAAAAGACTACCGACGTTACGAACTTATTTCGAAAAGCTGAACGATATTTACAAAAAGTAGGCGCCAGTACAAAGAGGGCGGGGGGAGAAGAAGCAAAAGTGGGTGCCAACATCCAGCGCAGTTTGGCAATGCAACTCCAAGAACTTTCATCGGATTTTAGACAAAAGCAACGGAAATACTTAGGAGATGTCAAGGCACAAAAGTCCGGTGGGTTGGTAGAAAGTGAGACGCGATTTGGAATCAACCTCGAAGATGATGGGACACTGCAGAATGAATTTAGTTTTTCGACAACGCAGCAATTATCAGTTGTAGATGACTTATCCTCTGAAATTCAATCTCGTGACAAGGAAATATCACAAATTGCTAAAAGCATTGAGGAGTTAGGAAGTATTTTTAAAGAATTGGCTGTTTTGGTGATTGATCAGGGTACAATTCTAGATAGGATTGATTATAATATGGAGGCGGTTGTGGAGCATACTAAGACTGGCATTCAACAGCTTGAAAGAGCGGAGAAAAGTCAAAAGAGCGCAAGACCAATGAAATGTATCATTTGTCTGCTTTGTACAATAGCAGTACTTCTTTTGATTCTGGTGTTGAAACATAGGCATTAATCATCAATTGATATGAAATGGAGTCAGCGTCCAGTCAAAGTGTTAAACAACATCATATCAATAAATGTAGAGGACTTAATATTGTTAAGTCTCTGAACCTAATCAAATGATTTCTCGACAAAATCCTACAAACCAGTTGCCTCATCCAATCCCAGTGAAAGATTCAAGTTCTGAACGGCAGCCCCACTTGCACCTTTCCCTAGATTATCAAGCCTCGCACAAAGTACCATTCTACCCTCGTCATCATTACTGAACACAAATAACTCAAGATTGTTTGTATCAGCCAATGTATCAGGACGTAAAAATGCACCACGTTCCAGTAAGTCTGCTTCTTTTGCTCCACTTTCATTGAGGGGCATAACTTTGACAAACAACGATTCATCATAAAACTTAGCCAGTGCATCATGTACATCTTTCCCCGTGGTGCCAGGTTTGAGGAGAGAGTAATGGATGGGTACCGAAACAACCATGCCTTGGGCAAAGGTTGCAACCGCTGGTTGAAAAATTGGTTTCATTTTAAGGCCAGTGTACTTTGCCATTTCAGGAAGATGCTTATGATTCTTCATGTTTTCGCACGCGGTAAGAGAGTGCGTTGATGTGAGAGTGAATGACAAAATCATAAAATGAAGATAAAGCATGCTAGTTACTGTTGTAAGGCTATGCTGACGTACCATAGAATAACCATAACCACCCCAAGGCTCGTGACTATCAGACTCATATATTTCCATCAATCCTTTGCCGCCACCGCTGTATCCACTAATGGCGTTAACAGTCAATGGAGCATCCGTTGGAACAATGCCAGCATCAACTAGAGGACGGATCAGAGCAATGAAGCCTGTAGGATAACATCCAGGATTGGAAATGCGTTTGCTTGACTTGATGGATTCTTTCTGTGACTTTGCAAGCTCTGCAATAGGCAATTAAGTCAATTATATGGGATATATGATTATATTGATTTCACATGTATAACTTCAAAAGATTTTCACCTGGAAAGCCATAAGTCCAATCATCGTCAACCCGAAATGCAGTGGAAGCATCAATGAGAACAGTGTTATCATTTTCAACCCATGATGCAGCCTGTCAAAAATAGTAACAAGATTGTTTATTGCATTTCACTTCGTATTTGACTATTGCATAGTAAGCCTGCAACGGGATTTGTAAGCTTACCTCTTTCGAAGCATCATCTGGCAGACCTGCATGAAGTTGATTGGTTACAAACATTAGCCGTCTACAAAAAGAAAACACGACAGAAGTGCAACAATGCAACTGGAACTTACAAAGAATAACACAATCCGCCTCGTTAATCAACCTCTTTCTCTCTCCAGCATCTTTTCTCAAGTCATCGGCTATGGAAATAATTTCCAAATCCTCACGTTTGGCCAAACGATCACGAACTTGCAATCCAGTGGTACCTGCTTCGCCATCGATGAAGATCTTCTTTTTAGCTTGTAGATCTGAGTTGAGACGAGAGGACAATGTGAAAGAACGTGATGGTTGGAAGGCAGTAGCGGGATGAGACGCGATGGAGAGGAAGAGTGATATGGCAGATGCTTTGGTGATCATGTTTTGGATGTATTGAGTATTGATTGTTGATTGATACTCAATAATTATGTTTGTTGAGATTAAGCGAATTGAAAATTATGATAGAGGAAGATGATTTGTGATTGCTATTCCAATAATCCTGTTCTGTACTTTCAATCCAGCGTTGATGCAATGAATTATTGGCAGCCGGTGCAAGCGTGCAAGTGCAGCAGATTGGGATTCGGTGTAGGATAGGATGTAGGAGTGTAGGATATTTTTGGGGTGATGTGTGATGGGTGATAGTGGGTGATGGTTGTGGTTCTTGTGGTTTCTAGGTAGTGCCGTGAGCCGTGAAGCCCACGTGAAAAATCTTTCACTTCACTCTTCACTCCTCTTCAGCGCTGCCGCTGTAAATCACACCGAGAACTAACCTGAACTAACCATGGCGATGCTAGTCAACACACTCGTCCACCTACAGAGACGGCACATTGTCTCAATCCAACACAACGTAGCCCTAAGACCCCTCTCCACCGCCGCCTCCGTCGAAGTATCCCAAGTGCACATATCACAACACACCAAGGACACCAAATTCTCACGCCTCCACAACCTGCGTACTCAACTCTCCCAAGAGAACGATGACTCCATAACCACCCTCGACGAATTCGCACAACAACCACCATCACAACGCAAAAAGGCTCCGCCTCGCTCTTCTAAAATATTACCAAAACCGAAATGGTTAAAAGCCGCACCTGCCACGTCCCCCAAATATCGCGAATTACGTTCGACAGTGCGTCAACTTGGATTGGCCACAGTATGCGAGGAGGCACGGTGTCCCAATATTGGTGATTGTTGGGGCGGGGGGAAAGAGAAGGGATCAGAACTGACTGAAGAAGAACGTGAATTGGGGATGGGCACTGCCACGGCTACTATTATGATTATGGGTGATACATGCACGAGAGGATGTCGATTTTGCTCCGTCAAGACTTCGAGAGCCCCTCCTCCGTTAGATGTGAATGAGCCTGACAAGGTGGCGGAAGCTGTGACCAAGTGGGGATTGGATTATGTGGTGCTGACTAGTGTTGATAGGGATGATTTAGAGGATCAGGGGGCGGGGCATTTCCGAAAGGTTGTTCAGAGATTGAAAGAGTTGAATGGTGGTGAAATTGGAGCAGGAAATGATGATACTAACGAGAAAAAACTTATCGTTGAGGCGCTGACACCCGATTTTAGAGGAGAAAAGGAATTGATCACACTTGTCGCTACTTCTGGACTCGACGTATACGCTCACAATATCGAAACGGTTGAACGATTAACTCCAAAAGTACGTGATCGAAGAGCAGGATACACGCAAAGTTTGGACGTTTTATCTCATGTCAAGAGCGTGGCAAACAATACAATGTTGACAAAGACATCAATAATGCTTGGCTTAGGTGAAACTGACAATGAAATTCGAACAGCACTGAAAGATTTACGGTCCGTTGATGTTGATGTTGTAACGTTTGGTCAATATTTGCAACCTACCAAAAAGCATCTGCCTGTGAAAGAATACATAACACCAGAAAAGTTTGAAGAATGGAGAATTTGCGCAGAGGAAGAGTTTGGATTCAAGTATTGCGCCAGTGGACCCTTGGTTAGAAGCAGTTATAAGGCAGGCGAATTCTTCTTGAAGAACATGGTGAGAGAAAGGAAGGAAAAGGCCCAGGGAGAAAGAGATGCTGCTTAAAAGTCAACCATGCTCTTCTTATAATTTAGAGAGGCATGTATTTGTATTGATCTTACTATCTAAAGTTGTTTTCATATTAAATCTTACGAACTGAACTGCGACACAAGAAGTAGCAAATCACTCTATCTAGAGTAGTATAAATCTAAACTCACAGGAGGCAAATCCTTGCGATTAATCAGAAATCTTATACAATAAACTTTCAATATACAAATATGACTATCATGAATCAGCGTGACTGGGATGCTATCATGAAGATTGAGATTTTGATGGTACATACTTCAATCTACAAAACATTCCTTGAGCTAAGCCCCACATCTCTAACAATTTCTTCTTCACTCTTATCAACCCTATCCCTCTCCTCCTTCTCTTCCTGATGCAACCGACTTTGCTCTCGTCTCTGTTCCATATTTCTCCTGCTTTGATTCCACTGCTCCTCTGTCATTGTACTTGTTACATAGTCGAATTCTCCGCTGTTCAATCCCAAAATACTGGCTACGACCCCACCGGCAGCTTCAGCCCTTTGCAAACATGCACCGAGATAATATATTGTGTTATGCCACAGTTTCACTCGCACTGGTAGATTCTGATGGAATTCATTGGATTCGTCGGCCGTCTCCCAAAAATAAACTTTGGGAATTGGAACGAATCGACGGAAGGTATATTCTAGCGGATCCATATCGGGGTTCGTGAGATCTACTTCGTGTAATTGGTATTCTGGAGGGAGCTGCGATGGTTCGGTGATGGCAGCATGTTGATTGGGTGTGGAGCTATTTGGATCTGGCATTGACATTTCGGTCATTCCTCCCTTAGTTAGTTTCGAATATGTAATTGAAATAGGGGGGAAACAGATACTATTACGATGCCCCCAACAAGAAGAATGAAAAAAAGCTTCCTAAAAAGACACGACCTTTTATTGTTAGGAATGAATAAAAACAATGATTCACCATGGCATTGTGCTGCTTATGTTGTCTGCTCTTACGCGGACACAGATAACGTCTTCCTTTGCAGTATCGCCTACACTCCATCATGGACATAGACTGCGATCTGTTTGCTTCTTACAAAATCCATCACTTATGATTGATGACGTATTGCGGGGAAACACTACAGCGGCATCTTCCATCGTAAATTCATTGAATGAAGTACGGGGCACTGAAACGATGGAACAATATTTGAACGATATGATGCCACCTGAGCTCGACAACTTTCCAATCTGGGCAAGACTGCCTCTCCTATCAGGGTACTCACGTCGTGCCAGACAGCTTCGATTGAGAAAGCTGCTTGACTTGTCAACACCTGCACCTGATAGTCCATCTGATGATGACGCCGACTCCAAAAAGAGAAGAGGTCGACGTGCTCTCTTTGTTCTTCTGCGTAATATATCTGAGAATCCAGACAATTACAGGGGGTAAGAGCTTTACTTTCTGAAGTGAAAAGAGATGCGGCAAATGTTGTAATTATGTCTCCAAATGAGCTATCTAAAAGAACACCAGATTTGGAAACCCCGAAATACGAGGTTGTTAAATCATCTCTCAATGGAATTGAAGTACGCAAATATGAACAATTCTCAGTATGCAGTGTAACAATGAAGGACTTAAATTCCAAATCTGGTAGCGATAAGGAGAGTGCATCAAAGTTGAGTAACCCTCAGTTATCAGGGGCTACGTCCTTTGGTGCACTGGCTGGGTATCTGTTTGGCAAGAATCAAGATGAAATCGCCATGAAGATGACCACACCAGTGTTGACCGAGGGCGTTGGAGATGAGAAGAAGATGTCGTTTGTTTTACCTAGTGATTATTGGAAAAATGAGGACTTGTTAGAGGCTCCCAAACCATTATCTGATAGTGCTGTCAAAATTTCATCAGTAGAAGGAACTACAAGAGCAGTTATAGCCTTTGGAGGATACGGTGGGAAATCTGAAGACATGAAAAACAAATTAAAAGCTCTACTAGATAAAGAAGAAGACTGGCGTGCCGAGGACGACGCATCTGTTATTCTTGCACAATACAATGATCCATTTACACCTCCACGGAAACGGAGGAATGAAGTATCGATAGCTGTTGTTCCAAGAGAGAAGGCTCAAGCAGAATAATTAGGATCATATGACAGAGAGATGTCTTCAAAAATAAAATTCGAGTAAATATTAGACATTAATATGTTCATCATACTTCAGTCGAAGTTTAAACCAATGTAATACAATCGCATTACTAGAGACTAATTAAAGAGCAACAATAAGCATGACTGTTACATTCTTATCCCGAGCCTTCTTCACCGTCAAGGGTTTCTACCTGAGGTGACTCAAGATTTATGTTTGAGGATGGCTCTTCGCCTTTAACGTCTGATTCAATTTCTTCTGATGATTCAACCTGATCTATTTCGTCGTTACTAACAATCATAGACTCAGCGTTGATATCTTCGGCATCTGACATTTGAGTTCCACGTAAGTTGACATTTTTTGATTCAGTGACACTGGTTTGTTTTAATTCATTTGTCGGCTCTTCTTCAGCTAGACCTTGCAAGGATTGATTTGTTTCTGCAATATTGTTTTCAAAATGTTCCTCCGTTACGACTTCGATGACTGGTTCAATTGCAGTCTCATCGACCACTAAATCCACCGTATTAATAATACCTGCAGAATCTTGTTGACCTTCCTTAAACTGATGCTCTAATTCATTCAATACACTCTCTTGCTTATTTTCCACTGTGCTAATAACACCAACATCAATGTCTCTGTGGACTTCATACTTGTGTTCATTTATCTCCACCCCCTCATCACCAAACACACTTTTTCGTGCCAACACATACAGTAATACCAATATGGGCGTGATGATAAAGAAACATACCACTGAAAATAGAAATGCCGATGGTATAGATACACGGATTTGTCTTCGCCGTTTCCTATTGTGTCGTATGGAGTCGTCTTCTTTGTGTATGTGTTGGTTTCGCGTGCGCCAGAGGCTAATGATCGAGGAAGAGAGTGATGACGCAGATGAAGGGGCTGGGGGGTTGAGACGACTAATACGTGATGGTACCGTTTGCGATGTGGTAGATGCTGATAGAGAGGCCGTGACGGATCGTTTCATATTATTGGATCTGTCTGATGCATAGCTGCCGTTGTGATCGACTAATGGTCGAGCTTCGGAGCTGGCCACGACACTGCTTGAGATGGCCGAGTGGGCATTGCGGAGGCTTGACAGTAGAGAGGGCAGAGCTGGCTTCTTTTTCCTGGCGTCTGGCGAAATTGGAGGTTGATGCGCCATGGTTGAATTGAGGAAGATTGATCCATGCACCAAGCAAGATGCAAGATTTCAGATTTCGATTATGGAGAAGGAGAAGATGATTTTTGTTTTCCTCCAAAAAGGTCTGATCTATTCAAAGATCTGATGTTGTTACGGACTAATAAAAGTCTGGTTAAAGCGCGCCTCTTAACAATACACAAACAACCACCGGACTTCCTAGATACAGCTTCCTACTACTTGACCCTCGCCCCCGATACCCCGACAACTATCTACTGCCATCCACAACCCTGTTCATCAAATGGAAGGTTCGTTTGCGCCGAAATCAAGCAGCATTGATATTATACAAGCTGCTCCTCCTTCAGCCGTTCTGGATGCCGCACAACTTAAAGTCGTGACTGCGCCAGAATCTAAAACCGTGGATGCATTGGCAGACAGAACTGAAGGTGATGCTTCCCCGTCATCAAAGCCAGTGGGATCAGAAGACAATATCGAAAACGACGACACCGAAAGAAATGCCGAACATGAAACAGAACAATCATCAGCACATCCAGAACCGGTACGATCAAAATCACCCGTGCAAACATCACAAGAAGTGGATTACGCCACTTGGGATTTTGAACCACCGTTAGCTAATATTCGTAGATTGCTAAAGGTATGAACATCTTTTCAATACTATGTCGGATTCTCAATTTTATGTATGGATAATCTAAAACGTCTTCAACCCTATTCAGGCTCATTTGTCAAAGACTACCAACATTTCTAAAGGTATGAGAATCATATTCTGCATTAGATATTCAACTCAAATTTCTATGGTTACCTTACTCCTACTACCCCATTCTTTTGTCTAGATTCGGTCACTGTGCTTAGCCGAGCTGCTGGTATATTCATTTTGTATTTGAGCAGTTGTGCAACAGACATTGCTCGGTGAGATCAGTTACGAATTATTTATTGCAGATAGTACCATCCTCCACTATTGAACCACTTTTTAAAACAAACACAGGGAAGGCAAAAGATCTACAATTGCAGCCAAAGATGTTATGGCAGCACTCAAGGAATTAGATCTTGAGGACTTTATCCCTGAACTAGAACAATTTATGGTAGAACATAAAAAGTACGAGGCAACGAAGAAGAATGAAAAAGATCTAAACAAAAAGTTGAAGGGCGCTCGTGGTGCCGATGGAAAATATGTGGCACCAGTGGTAGATGGGGATGTGAAGGAGGACGAGAAGGATGATACAGATGGCGAGGCTAATGACGAGGAGAAATTGGCTTCGGATATTGTGGATGTATTGCAGACAAAACATGATTTGGAACGTGAAGACCGAGATGATGTGAAAAGAATGAAGCTTGAATAGGCTTGATGGAGAACAACCGATTATAACTAATTCTTACGTATGAATATCGTACATATATGTTGTGCAATATGTCATTTTCAAATAATCTAAATTTTATTCAATGAGTAGAATCTCCAGACTTAATCCTGTCTAAGAGCCACTGTCCATTATTTCTGTTCCATCTAATGGTACTACAGATTTATTTGGGAACGCCAATGATGTATTTTCAGATAGTAGACTAGGGAGAAATGATGTGGTAGTAGAGACGTTGGCTGTCGGTGTTGATGATGGAATTTCAGTTGATGTTGCTGTTAAACTTTGCGATGGTGCCATAGACGTTGTGTTCACAGTATTTGAACTCATTATGACTGTAGGTATTTCAGACATTTGAGTCCTAACAATATCAAGCGATGGTGCCACTGATTCATTAAGGCTTGACAACAAAGCATTCAGATTGGGGCTAGGAGTTGGTATTTTAGAAGGTTGAGTAATCCCTCCAAGTGATGGCGACAGAGTACTAATAACACCAGAAAACGATGGCGTCATAGATTCAGATTCAATTCCATTCTCCATCATCTGGCTCAGCGAGTAGGACGATGTTGTATTAATGCCAGAGTCCATTGCTGGACTAGGTTGACTCCCAACATTTGGGGCAGCTGTATATTCGGATATATTCTTACCAGCATAAAATGGCGTATGTTGTGATGATGCAATGTCACTTGACAATAATGAGGGTTGCGTTGATACTGTTGGATAATATGATGGTAATGCCAAGGTTGGAAAAAAAGAGGAGTTCAAACCAGAAATGCTTGGTGTGGGTGTTGAGTTTGTT
This sequence comes from Cyclotella choctawhatcheeana, assembly GCA_036939855.1. NCBI lineage: Eukaryota > Bacillariophyta > Thalassiosirophyceae > Thalassiosirales > Thalassiosiraceae > Cyclotella > Cyclotella choctawhatcheeana. The sequence continues at coordinate 12,266 of JALLPH010000254.1, forward strand.
GAAAGGGTGGTTGGCCGAGTGAGTGATGGTATTGATATTGTGGAATGCAAAGAATACCATGGATTGCAATATGGTCCATATGCATCACATATTTTGGCATTCAACGAACCCTCTTCGGTATTCATATTATCACAAGCTTCATCGGAGAAAACATTCCTTGCATTGTAAGGAAAATGCTGTCTCGTTCGTTTCCTCTCAACTGCAACAGTAGCCGTGTTGCCCTCTTCATAACAACACGCTAGTTGACTGCATGCACTGCAGTCTTGATGTAATTGGGTTGACCGAATCATGCGAGGAGAGGTACTTTCTACTGCAGTCGAAGCGCACGATGCTTCTATTTCGTTAAGTACTGCGTCATCTAAAATGGCATTTAATCGATATAATACTTGGCACCACTGTCCATACTCATCACATGTCGCAATATTATCATCCACGTAGCAATTTTCAACCTGATAGACATCATTACATAAAATAAAAACATTACATTAAATACATATGAACACGATATGGATGAGAAAAAATGTTGTAGCGTCTCAATTGGTCTCACCGACGAAAGATAGATTGAAGCTTGCAAACCTAGGCCTTGCGACTCTAATGTCGATGTCAAGCCAAGAATGGCATCTTCATCATTGACCACACAGCACGTCGCTTGATACGTGAGCAAAAAAAACGACGAATTTCAGCAAATACACATAAGTATTCCAGAGTCGGACATGTTAAATGCAACTCTTCTTGTCCTTACCAGGAAAACACGCATTGACACACACAGCAAGTAAGTCATTGGTAGACGGGCCAGTGAGAAAGATAGAGGGCGAGCAAACTTGGGCAATGTTTTCCGGTGGCGGCAGCAACGTCTTCTGCCTTTCCAGCAGAGAGAACAGCGAAGACGACGTTCCACTGGAAGATGACGGCTTCCTGGTAGGCCAATCTGTGAATTGAACTTCTTCAATACCTGAATGGTTCCCGCAGAGTGTACAAAGGTCTGAGACATCTTTCCCGGCCTTAGCCCACCAGTCTACGCTCAATGCCACCACTAAAAATGCCACCATAACAGTCCAAATAGATGCTATCATTCCAGCAGCTTTGACATGGCGATTTTTTATCTTCTTTTTTCTTCTCATCGGCGATGTACTGGACTCGACGAGTGCATCACTGTTGTCATAATGATATGTACTTTCTTCTTCGTCGGCATAATCCACATCGTCACTAAGAGTATAATGCTTTCTAGCGCTTTCATCGGCCTCTATATCATGCATTCGAAAGGAATTGGTGGTTGTCATCCGAAACCGTGTCGAGTTTACATGTTTACCCTCTGCTGAACAATTCGCATCCACGTCATCGTCATATTCGCTATCATAAGAATGAGAATTCTTACTGTCATTTTCATCAGCATATATATCATCATCATCATCTTCACAAAGCACTGATTTTTCGAGCAGACTTGTTCGTTCACCCTCACTTAGAGGCTGATCTGAAGCAGCCAAACTCCGTGATGATGTAATTTTATTACGTGCCATGCTTCTTCAATATCTGAAGATATTCAAACATAATATTATGGAGTTACAAGAGAGCAATCGGAGGACTCCAATAGATCCGGAGTCCGGAGATAGAGACAGATATAGTAGAGAATGAATGAGACCCTGTTTTTCGTGCTTGTTGTTGGTTGTTGTCCCCGCCATGGTGGTCGGTCGTGGTTTTTGGGCGAATTAGGTCGGTTTGTCTTTTTAGTGGCTTCGGACTTGTTCGGACTTTGGACTGTGTGTACCTTCTCAGAGATTCTTTCGGATCTTTTGTTAAAAGGATAACCTTTAAACCTCAACCTTCAACCTCACTCTCATCTCGAACGAAGCACTTTCCACTTTTTCCAAAAAAAAGATGACTTCCATGGCGTCCAGAGCATCCCGGATCGCGGCTGAGGCCCGTAAAATATTTGGCACATTACCCAACCGCAATGCTCGTTCAGGGGCGCAGATTCTTAAGAAGCCTCTCGTCAGTCACTATCACGCAAGATGGTACATGGAACCCATTGAGCCCTCAGCTCGAGCGGTGAGTACATCAACATGTTGATTGGCGAATGGTGTTGTCAGGGAGGGGGTGTGGGACGTAATCACGTTTGATGATGTTTCTTAGGGTTGGACGTATTTACATTTGATTGTTTTCTTTTCTATTATGGGTTTCGGCTTGAGTTGCGTGTAATTCTTTGGGTTCATCGTATCCTTATGCTTCTCTCTTCTGTCCTCGTTACAATTGGTACATATTATCTTGACCCCGTTTACAGACATTCCCGGAATATACGACCGAACTACAGGAGAGAAGAACAGAAAAACTTCGAAAGCTGCGTCAGAGGGGTAAAGGTCCACCTAAGAAGGGATCCGGTAAACGATCAAAGTAAAATTGACTCTGAGTGGAACGGTTTGAGATTTAAGGTCTCAGTGTTGTCGATGGATTAATGGCATTCAGTCCAACTCAATCCATTCTGAAATCTAGTAGATGCTGTGATATAGGAAAAACGGTTGAACTCAGAGGAGTGAGAAGGCATATACATAGCAGCACAAAACTAATTGTGGAGTTGAAAACCGGGTGGAGGATAGGAATCAAAACAATCAAGTAATTGAATAATATACATTATGTAAATATTTCCTTCTTGATTAATTAGTCACTGTATGCTAGATATTAAACCGCGCAAGGTTCTTCTGATGCATAAGTAATGAAAATAATGCCGGAGAGGGGATCGGGATTCCCCACAACATCACAATTCGCTAGTGGTGCATAATATGATCATATGGCGAGAGGCTTTGGATACACAATTTATTATAGGTCAGGTTAGAAATCTCAACCATTTCAAAAACCTATTCAGATGTGTTAAATAGAAGCTTCTGGGTTTCGATATACACAATCTTAATTTTCTTTATTCAGACCTGTAGACTGGCTATTTAACTCCTCCTACGTCCAGTAGAGCAGGTGTGCTGACCACGCACCCGAACACCCCACCAGTGACGAAGACCACGATGAGCCCTAATCTTCTTCATCCTCTCAATATCATCACGCAACTTGGCATCAAAGTTCTGGGCAAATACTTGAGAATACTTACCCGTCCTGAAGTCCTTTTGCCTGTTAAGGAACCACAAAGGAATTTTGAACTGACGGGGGTTTTGGATGATGGCGACGAGTTTTTCGATTTCATCGGCTGTCAATTCCCCGGCACGTTTGTTGACATCGATTTCTGCCTTTTTGCAGATGAGGTCGGCAAAACGACGTCCGAGGCCCTTAATCTTAGTGAGGCCAAAGACGACATTTCTCTTGCCCTCGACGTTAGTGTTGAGGATACGCAAAATATGCTGAAATTCGGGTCCTTGCATCATTGTCATACTCCTATGAAATTCAGGATGAAAAAGAAGTTGTTAAGTACAATGCAGATATGGACCCTAACATCAAATAAGCAAGTGCTGACGCCGGAGGCGGACGTCTCTGAAAGAGGATGAGTTCCTCCTCTCCTGCCTCCGACAGTCAATGCACCACATTAGAATAACAACGAGGACACGTACATGATAGAAAATTGTTGTTTGGTTGACCAAGTCCGCTCTGAAACTTTCTGGTTATTGAACCGTCGTCTAGCCTAACCACGCTCTGCTTGGGTATGATGTGGATGTGACAAGCGGAGACAGCGGACTGGAGGCTACCTCTTTTACTAACACCGTACAAACCTATGTAGGAATCAGTACTTTATAGGTAAACATTGGATACGATACGGGACGGGCGTGTGCTACTTCGCTACAAAGGTAGATAAGTATCAGAGAGCTGGCCCTTACGGTTGGTAAATAATGAGAACACCGAACCATGACCGGACAAAGATGAAGCTCCCAAAGTAGAGTGCAAAGCAGTTGCACAGAACTGAGAAAGCACAACTACTTTAACATAATCTAAAGAAGAAGTTACAGAGCACAAGTTACAATAATGAAGTTATCATCAGCATGCCTCACAGGAGTAATTGGCCTCATGTTTATGACCAATAATGCCAATGCTAAATTGGGTGATAGCGACGCAGCAGATATTGCTGATGGAAAAGAACTCATCTCCGAATCAACCTACAACGAAGCTCAGAAATTTCTCAATGATGCTCTACGCGACATTATGCAAGAATTTTCATCTCATTCCATAACACTTCACCACCCCTTGTTCTTTTCCAGACGCAGTTTTCCGTCATTGGTTGGTGGTCAAGGCAGCAAATCATTCTCAAGCTGGGATCCATTTTCTATTGCTGGTGCATCTCATTCCGTTAAGAGGCTGAGTCCACGGTATGAAGTTGTAGATGATGAGAGTTCGTTTGCGATTCGAATTGATGTACCTGGGTTTCACTTTCACGAATTAAATGTAGACTTGGAATCTGGAGGTCGGATCCTTTGCATTTCGGGCATGAAGGAAGATGTCAATGAAGAACGGGACCAGAAGGAGAAGCAAGCAGAAGAATCTACGGGTGAGAGTGAAAGTACAATGAAATACATATCGCATGCGAAGTCATTCCTGCAGAAATTTACCTTGGACCCGTCTATTGACTCTTCTAAGATGACGGCCAATTTGGATCCAGAGCAAGGCACACTTGTCATTCGTGCTCCGAGAGTAAAACGCAACATCGAGTACAAGAGACATGTCCCTATCACACAAGTAAGTCATTAGATACTAGAATGATTTCTGTCGTTTTCGGTTCCTGTGTCTCACCCTTTCTTACTCTCCACTCTTCACCTAAATCACAGTTTGACGAAAAAGAATGGGAAGACGTGATTTCTGTTGATTAAGGGATGGCAATCTTACTAAACAGACTGTATTAGCACCACACTCTTTTTAGGTCCTTTCAACGACTGAACTTATGTGTTACATGTGATGCTATTACTCTATGCAGCAATTTCAGTATCCATTATTTCATGCGCTCGTTCCCTGTCCAACTGTTTCAGTGGGTCGCTCATTACCGCCGCCGCTCTTTCTCTTTCCGCTGCATTGGCTAATTCTCTTTCTGCTTCCTTCGTTTCGAAGCTAGGACGGTATGAATCTTGTTGGTTTTCAAACAGTTGCGAACAAAATGCGCATACTCTTGTTCTATCGTACATAGCAGAGGGGTGTCGGTTTGGGTTGATGCATACTGTTCGAGACTTCTGTCCAGCGGGGTCAAACCTATCACCCCAAGTCTCGCGCATATCGTGGACTGCCTTTTGAGGTAAACCCATAACAAGATTGACAGGCAGATAAAGACGACAGCAAAGACCGCATTGCGTTCGAACTGCTAGGCCATATTTCTCTTTTGTGAGATTTTGTTCCAGTGGAGACATCCTTCTATCTGAATTTCCCTTGTACATTTCACTGAATTCCAAATTACGTTTTGCTACTGATAAATCACGCTGAACCATCTTCTCTCTGACGTGATCCGGTATCCAATTCTCTTTGCTGCGACACTTTCCCCTGGAAGAAGTATGCGATGGACGTGCAGGTGCTGTACTAGGTCTTTGTCGTTCGTCTCTTCTATGCGACGGTCGTTTTCTTATGAATGGCGACGTTTGGTTGTTTTTTCTTCTGCTCGCAGACGCCGTTGCTTTAGGAGGTGTTTTGAATTCATCGACTGATGCAGTTATAGGTCGCTTTACAGTAGATTTCCTCGTTGGCTTTGCTTTCGTTTTCGACTCCGATAATTCAGGCAATGACGAATTTCGATCAAGTGAAAGTGACTGCCGTTGTGATGCCCTTCTCAGTGGAATAGATGTGCCCTTTTGAATCTTAATAGTTGGACTTAATACATCAGCATCTCGATCATCAAAAGCTCTGGTCAAGTGCTGGTATATTATATTCTCTAGTACAGTATCAAATCTGGGCTCCTTCTCCAAGACTACTATTGGCAACACATCATTGCTCTCGCTCTCACGAATTTTCAACGAAGCCAATGATTGTGGTAATTCGGTAGCTCCTTTGTTCTTTATGTATTGTATTATCAATGCATCGGCGTAAGTTGTGACTTCGTCGACAGTGATTGGCCTCGACATTCCCCGCCTTGTTCTTTTATTGAGAAGTGAAAGGCAATAAAAAACTTTGGTTGCAAACTTTTCTGGTCTGGCGGGGCTTTGCCAAAACTGGTGTGAAGACAAACGCAACTGGAACAACTCTTTTCAGCTGATTTGTTTTAAAAGGTGCGAGCGAGTTGACGGCGCTGTTCCACCTCTGAAGGTCCGTGTCCCGGCAGTGTACTCTTGGTACTACTTTGGTACTTGGTACTTGGTGATTGGTGATTGGTGATGGCCACAGTTTCGCTAATACAAAGACGCCGGCTACCGGCTACAGTACCCGAGGCCATCAGCGATCAGCGATCAGCGTCCAGCGTCCAGCATCCAACATCCAACCTCATCCAACATCCAACCTTCTCAATAACTCCAACGCCAACCTCAAACCTCCAAGGCGGGCTCCAGGGTAAAGCGAAATCAGGGATTGCAAAAAATGCCATTAATGATCGTCTGATAGTATTCGTTTCGTCAGCAGATCAATATTAGTGTGTCACTATTAACCCCCTTTTCATATTCATAAGAGATGCCGCCTCGTGGAAATGCACAAATTAGAAAGCATAAATATGTTAAGTACTCGACTGGCAAGGTGCTGAAATTGGTGTTTGCTTCCACCGTTGCGCTAGTTATAGTGTCCATCTTCGTCACTTATAATCTTACCACTGCAGTCAAATCATCTGATAATCCAATGCGAGGGAAATTGATTGATGATCCAAGGAAACTGAGAAATACGAAGTCCAGCAAGGATGGAGGAAATAATATTCAACCTGTTGATAAATCGGCCAACGACAAACAACAGGCTGCTTTCGTTGCCCAATCCAATCAAATTCTACTGCAATGGATCAAAGAGCGAAGAAAAGATCAAACTTCATCATCACTTTCTGATCTTCTCTCAACGCCGCTCTACTACTCTCCCGGTGCACTTCCACTTTCGCAACTGTCGACATTCCAACTTTGCTACACTGATCCTAAAGTTTATTCTAACCATTTGAGCCCGGGTGGATCCTCCCGACGGCGTGCATCTTACTCAGAGAAACATAAACTTGCGTATGTTTTAGTTCCTAAAAGTGGTTCTAGTACAGGAAGGTTCATGATGAAAGTAAGTAAAAAAGGCAGAAAAAGGCTTCTGAGAGCCGATGTGGAATTAGGAATTAGGTACTGTATTTTAATTCACGTTACTCACAAACCATTTTGTTGCATTGGGTAAAAGCACGAGTTTGAAGCAGACGAAAAGTTCATAACACTGAAACCTCCTCTTAATGTTATTACATTCGTTCGCGAGCCACTCTCTCGATTCATGTCACAATACGACGAAGCGTATGTTAGAACAGCTCCCTGGCAAAAATCTGACAATCCCTATTACTGGAACCCAGAAACGAAAAAGTACAGAGAGCATCCTCACCCATTTCCCCATCTATTTGAAAATATGCATTCATATCATGATTACGAAGATACATTTTGTCCACCATCGACAAGAAAAGTTCCTCATAATAGAAGAGAATGTATTGACAAGCCCTCCGCAGAAAATGGAACATTGACACATAGATTGGAGAGATTTGTTAGCGAATATGATGGACGTTATCCATTTGATGTTCATCTGAAATTTCAGGTGCCTTTGCTCTCTACTTCTGATGGGTACCCAATTTATCTAACCGAACTACACAATACAACAAACTCCGAAGCAGACTGGACTGCTATTGCCAAGAGATATTTTGGCAGTGATCACGTGTTTAAGAATAAAGATGGTGTTATAGAGGGGCGATCCTATCCACGGCGCTTCAATTCAAAACTTGTGTCCGCACAAACACAGAAGCGAATATGCGAATTAGCGTTGATTGATTATTGTTGTTTGAACTTTCCTCTACCTGATATCTGTGAGGAGGGAGAGAAAAAGTTGACCTGCAAAATTGACTATGACGAGGCAAAGAAAAGCGCTCGAGTTCAGCCTGGTCTGTTTCCAAATAAAGAAATTAGTTAAATGGACTCAGTGATAGAATCAAAGCAAATTCATGTGATATCTTCTCCTCTTGTTTATCTCTCATCATCGATATTAATGTTAGCTATTTTATTTGGGATTTCTTTCATCGTGCAGGCTAATATCCTGTTTCTTTACCATATAAAAATAATACGCATGACATATGAGCATCAGCACATGTCATATGCAATGCCTAATATGCGTATTCTTCACTATAGCCCTCACCTTCTCCATAATAGTATTCCTCTTCTCCACTACTTCCCCATCCACTGCTGCTACCCCAGTCGTCTCCAGGCCCCCCTCCGCCACCGCCACCACCTTGTTGGACTAGTGGCTCGACATTTGCTTTCACTTTCAAGAATGTCTCCTTCACCCATTCATTATGTTGAAGAATCACTGGTAATCTTGGATGCTGATCAAAACTTTTTCCTTCGCTCTTTTTTTCTAGTGCCTCCAACGACTTCAAGAATGTATTGCAATGATCTAAAATCTCCTTCATAACTTCATATCGAAACTGTTCATGAAACTGAGCCTTTGTCGCCTCGTCTCCATTCATACAAGCTTCATAAAATTGCTTCTTCAAGTCCCCTAGGTTATCATTGTATCCCATTTTTGTCAGAACTTTGGCATAGAGAACTACATCTAATACCTCCTGGCTAATGTCCCCGGTATCGTGATAAAACAACATTTTTGATGGTTCGTTACCCAGATTGATATTCTCCGGTGTCTTGGGGATATCCATCATCTTACAGTAGCCAGCTGGACTGGTATCATCCAAAAAGCCATACCGAGCAAACAAGAATGATGGGTTGGTAGGGTCTCCATAAGAGATTCGTAGCGGACTGTTTGCAGGAACATCTACCAAGGTGTATGCCATACAATTGCCATCACCATCAAAGTATACTTCAATTTCCGTCTCAGCAGCGTGATTGAACATATCGGCGAATGGGACAAGTGCAACATCATCCTCATTCTGTCCTTCTTTGTGACAATACGTGCGTGTATAAACGCAATTGAAAGCCCATTTGAGTAGCTCTTGATTATTCTTGATCGAGTCCGAAATTATATCCACCTTCTTAATCACTTGAACAAAGTTATCAAGCTTGACCTTCTCAGTTCTACTCAAATTAAACACCAACGGAGGCAAGCATTCATAACAAAAGTCGGTCATGCTCACAGCACAATAATACAACCGGGGCATGGAATCCAGATATGGCAAAAAGGAAGAATCCTCCTGCATTTCATACTCCATCAGTAGTTTGAGAAGGAGGTAAAACTTAGGAATGCTGGAGGACCCCCCAATCCTACCCAGTTGTTGTACAGCATTAGCTACTCCTCCATCACTGATGGAATTCAATTCTTGTTCTACACGATGCGACGAGAGGACCATTTCACCGGGGACGTATAAAACAGTGGTACCAGCGGGAATGTCGACAGTAGTGATCATTTGATAATCCAGTCCGTCTTCGGTGTACAGTTCAATGCCTTCTATTTTTTGGACACCATATTGAGTACACCACTCTTCCATAGCAGGGACATTGCGAGGTGAATCTTCTGATATTGGCATATAGGCTGATAGAGCCATGTTCCGCCGTTGCAATTTGGCTCGGTGGATTACTGACAGCGACATAGGCGAAAATGCGCATGATGTATCCGAGATGGAAGCAATAAATGCCACAACAGATACGGCTTCCAATCTATAGAGAGCCATTTGCATGATCAATTGCAATTTGGTTCGTTTCAATTCAATTCCGATGGAGGAGTTCAAGATAATCAAAGAGTGGTGGGGCTACCACACGTCTACCTCAGCATAGTATTTTGTAATGTGCATGGAAGCAGTTGTATTGTCTTCTCCTGTCTATCATCAGCTATCAGCGCAGCTATCAGCTATCAGTCATCAGTCGTCAGTCGTCAGCGGTCAAAAAGGCGCCAATCAAGATTCCTTGAGAATTATTCTGTGAATTATTCCATCCGTCATAGATGATAGTCCGTCGATATAAAAGACGGACGCAGAATTCTATTCCGCGAATAATAAGTTCAAGTACGATCAATGCACCAGAATGCACCACACGATCGCAATAAATATACTTAAAAATAATATCATTCAAGATCCTTCTTGAACTTCTATCTTCTTCGTCTTCAATACAAATACGACAAAATACGACTAGATTTTCCTCTCAGCCATTGTCAGCCACACAAAAAAAAATTAACCCTTTTCTGCTTATGCTGTCAGAACAAGTCGGAATGCTTTTTCTTCTGGCAGTACAGTGTTGATGTGTGAGAGTGATGAGAGTAGAGAGGTGAGAGTAGGACGAAAAAATGGTGTACGTTTGACGGTAATTAGGGTAGTCTTGTCTGATCTTCTTTTTGATCCTAGTTTTTATTTTTTATTTTATTTTTACTTGATGTCTGCATCCAGTCAATCCAAGTGTGTTGCAGGCAAATCTGGGTACTCATACTACTTACCGTTCTGTTCTTTTAGATGGTTATTTTGGTGTTGCTGGGTTGGAATTGGAGACAAATATTGATTCCTATGTAAAATAACCTCGGATTGTCTGGTGATGTCAAAAGTTGGAATAACCTCCATGCCTTAAAGTTAGAATTCGATACTTCGGACGTTAATCTTTCTTTAGACCCTCAAAATAATATCGGTACGAGTGGATATCAAGGATCAGAATACTACCAACTCGTTGGAGAACCAAAATGAGTGATGTATCATTACCCTAACCCCTAACCCTAACAAACAGTATCAGCATCAGCAGCAGCAGCTTGCTTAAGCCCTTATTCATGGCTCTGTTCTATTTACCCTTACCCCTGACAGCTTTATCCAGTCCTTACTAGACTTTGAGTTTTACATACTTTCTCCATCTAAAATTGAATCACATAATATTAAGCTAGCTACTTTGCAACACTATTCACCCATAAATGGGAATCGGGTCACGAATATGCCACCTGAACTTTTGCCCCCTCCCACTCCCAACTCTTTTTTCTTTCTTGTGAGCTTAAGAAATGAACCGCATCAGCTTAATTGATGGCTCCCAATTCCCACTTCTCTTGATCTTTTTTGTGACTGGTGGGTGAAAGTATCAAGACAATGATAATATTGATATTGATAACGGTAAGGATAAGGGAAGTTAGAGATGTGTGTCACGCTTAAAAGTATTGCATTAATCTTAAGTCCGCACACTGCGCAGATTGTGTGTCTTGCCATTTATCATACTCGTGGGGAGTGGGGAGACATTGGGACAGTCAAGCTGCAGCGGTGAGGATGCATCCATCCAAACACACTCAACCTTGGTGTGAAAAGTGGGGATCTCAAGCCAAAGAAATCATCCCCTCCTTCCACTAAAACTTGAGTTCGTTGTGACCATTGCAGACAATGAATTTCCATCACACAACTAACAAGATTGGATAAAACAGCTGGTATAAAAGATAAGTTTTATATCCCAACTCTTTCGGGAGGGAGTGTCCCTCACATTACCAACGGAGTCGCGTCTGTGTAGAATCATGCAGATGTACCAACGGTCAACCATCGGTCGCCTGTAGAATCATGTGGGAATTGGCCATCCAGAGGACAATCATACCGAAGCCGTCTACGTAAACTTACGCCAGAGGGACACTTAAGTTAATTTAAGTGTCCCGCTGGAAAAGAGCTGGTATATCTTGTTAGAATGCCGGCATCCCTCCAGAAGATTTTATGGTAAATACAAAGATTAAAGATTCGCGCAGTCGGGAAAGGATCCACTGCACGCTTCAAGCAATTTTTATCACTGAACCCGAGGGTACAATAAAATGCCCAAAAAATGTGCCGTGCGTAGTGAAGCCCTGGAATGAAAACATGAAATGAGTCGTGTAAAACTAAAACCAAGCAGCTAACTTACATATTTTTCCTAATACAATTATTAATTAATTACCCCAAGAAATAAGAACTAAAAATAAAATAGTGGGTATTATTTACAGGTGCCTTTGTGCTCCCTCTCCCTGAAACTTCATAATCACAACAAACCACAAACCTACAGAACAAGCTTTTGACAACTTCTTTTAGAGGTGCCCCTATGTTGTTGAATGTTGTGAAAGAAAAGGAAAAATATTGGACTTGTATTTTTTATGTTGTACTTTGTACTGCATAGTATGCTACTCCATTAAAGCAATGTTGTGTGAAGGTGGGGTTGGTACCTACAGTACATTTGACTTCAAGTGTATACCCTTTAATTGGGCAGGCTTATATCTCGACAACCCGATGGACTTTTTTCAAGCCCTTTG
>JALLPH010000255.1:0-40135 GCA_036939855.1 Cyclotella choctawhatcheeana
AGAACCCTACGTAAAGGGTGACTTTTGTCACCCTTTTCAAAATGGTTGGGATATGAATTCTAGAGAATACTATTTTTCAAACGAAAATGATATTGACCGTAATCACGACAGGTAACTTTGGAACGGCTGACGTTACCTGACGCTCATATCGTTGCCAACCACCACGCAGGCCTGCGCTATCCGCGCACTGTAGGGCTTGGTGGTTGCCCCTTGTGATAGACCATCCTCATATTCCATTTCCTTGCAATGGCATCAAGAGGTGATTCTGTGTGAAGAGATTAAATGGTTAGTATGATAGAACAAATAAGCAATTCGACACTGCAACAAACTTACCATCCTCATCACCCTCTTCTCGATCCTTTTTCGTCTTCATCTTTCTCTCGTAATCTCTCCCTACGTTGCTCTTTTGCACAGAGATAATCTGCATGTTCCTTGAACGTTTGGCCATTGTTTGTTGTAGTAGTCTCAAATATCTTCCTAAATGCTAGTCTCAACGCCTCGCCATCTTTATCGTAGTTCCAGCAATCAAGAAGAAAAAAATCATCACCCAACACGTCATAAGCCAATTCCACTTCATAGAAAGGCTTCATACACAAAGGCTAGGGCCATCCCCAGTAAGGATGAGTCTGATTGCCAGTGTCGTAGCAGTGCTGCAGTATCCTTCCCTAGTTTTTCATATTTAACTAAATTTTTAATGTACATTTATAAGTGACTATCTAGTGAACATATAAATTGCACATCCCTGAGAGTGCCTTGAATCCAAGTAACACCCCCCTTGAAGGTTTTCAGTTTTCCTAGCAGAGCTAGGCCGGCGCCGCAGGCGCCGCTTCCCTAGTTTTTCAATACACCAGTGTTTCAGACCAATACCTTGTTAGTCTGACGGCAGAGTTCGATACGCTTTAGTGATGTTCCTGTTAAATCCTAGGAAAGGCAGTGCGTTGTAGTAGTCTTTTCCCATCACCGTTTCCAGTTCATCTGTTGAGGCATATAAAAAGCTTGGACCATAGAATAATGCCGGGTACTGAGTAGTTGTAAGACTGAGCCAAGTATTAAGAGTATCGACCCAATCCAATCCTTTCGACTCTAACTTCTCCAGAGGGACCGTTGTATTGTTAAGCGGATTACTCCATACGCAAAGTGTCTTCTTAGTAACATGGTTAGCCTCTAGGGTCAGCGCAGCCTCTGTGCCATCAGTTTGGGGAATAGTCACTACATGGTGCATGAGTTCGTCCTTGGTCTTGAGACATGCTTTGCCATTCGTAAACTTCCAGGACAAAAGGTACCAGAACTCCTGTGGCTTGGATGCTACAGCAATAAAAGGCTGATTTTAATCATTCCAAGCAAGCCGACCTCGTCATCAATAATGTCTGGACTAGTTGTGTGCCAATTTTCATTGTGATTGATTTGGTGCCGTGTTGCAACTAAATTTGCACATAATGTTAAATGTTAATGTGAATAAGTTCAATAGTATTGTACATTATTTGAATATTTGAAAGTTTCTCTTTTAAAAGTATTTTAAATAGATAAAACAGACAGTTTTATAACCATTCATTATGAATTGATAGTGTTCTGATCACATAATGAAACGGACAATGTTTCAATTTAATTGAAAAATAAGCTGAAAGCATGGTTTAAAATCGGAGCATAGCATGTCCAATCTTCATATCCTTGTAGTGAAAGATGGTCTAGCTGAGATTTGAATTCATCATCCACAACCAACGCCACTACCACACTTTTGAGTTATAAGTGGTGACGATTTTGGCTCCAATGCCCTACATTTCACACCAAGATGGAGTGTGTTTGGATTGATTCAGGCAAGTGACAGCATCTGAACCCTTCCAATGTCTCATCCTTAGTATAATGAATGGTTTTGCAAGGTTGAGGTTGGTATATGTGCTCTAAAATGGTCACCACAACGTGTGTTTTGGTCACGGATGGGGTCAAAGTTGGCATGGCCCTTTTCCACTTTTCACACCAAGATTGAGTGAGCTTAGAGTGATTTGGGCAATGCACAGCATCCCAACCCTTCCATTCTCCCACCATGAGTATATTGAATGGTTTTGCAAGGCTGAGATTTGAATTCATCATCCACATCCAACGCCACTACCACACTTTTGAGTTATGGGTGGTGACGATTTTGGCTCCAATGCCCTACATTTCACACCAACATGGAGTGTGTTTGGATTGATTCAGGCAACTGACAGCATCTGAACCCTTCCAATGTCTCATCCTTAGTATAATGAATGGTTTTGCAAGGTTGAGGTTGGTATATGTGCTCTAAAATGGTCACCACAACGTGTGTTTTGGTCACGGATGGGGTCAAAGTTGGCATGGCCCTTTTCCACTTTTCACACCAAGATTGAGTGAGCTTAGAGTGATTTGGGCAATGCACAGCATCCCAACCCTTCCATTCTCCCACCATGAGTATAATGAATGGTTTTGCAAGGCTGAGATTTGAATTCATCATCCACACTTTTTTTCGAAACAAAAAGCGAGTAATAGTCCACTAACGTTAAAAACCAAGAAATAAAATCAGAGGTAAACCAAGGTTATTTATACTAGATTACCTCTATGGGCGAACGCCTTTTTGAGGCCAACGGTCTCAACAATGATCACGATTTCCTCCACAACACCCACCATGGTGAGCCAAGGAGAACACAGCCTGAGGTCAACAAACCGCCTAAATCAACTCGCGACCATGTGGCCAAGGCGATATGCAAGTGGTTTGGAGTTAATCCCATCCAAAATGAAAAAAATAATAAATACACCATCCCACAGCCTCCGAATCGACGAGATCCAGGACCATCGAAAGAAGAGGAGCGGATGGGGACTAATGAAAGTCATGAAATCGATGGAAGCCAGCTATGTTCTGCATTCCATCAAACGGACACACGGAAGTCAATAACTTCAATACGAGAGCCAGGCAGGTTATCACACACTCCCGAAAATGAAAATATGCATTGGGCATCTGTGGAACCACCGAACTTAATTGATGAAGATGAGGGACAGAATTACTCATCGTCAATCTTGGTTAATGAATCAGCGAATTTGATTGCAAAATGGAAAACTCCATCCGATGAGCTTAGTATAGATGGCAGGAGAGATAATATGCTCACTACAAGTGATTCGTCACAATCTTTGAGCTATTTCACCACGGCATCTCACTTAACAACTCAATCGTGGACAGATGATAATTATACATTTGATATTGAAATGAACGACAGTCACCAGATGAGCGAGTATGAAGAAACAAACGAAATAGAAGCAAGAATTATGAAAGCCATGGAAAGGGAACTACAGTTTGAATGGGCCCTACCTACACAACACGTACGAAACAACGAATATGACTGGGAAGAGGATGAAACCACTCCGATCACTCCCCCAAACGGATATAAATACAAAACAATAAGTCGATTCTTTAAACCAAAAGACAAAAAAGATGATACGAATGAGACTATGTATGAGACAAATAATTCAACTACAAATGAAATGAAAGAGCATACTCAAGCCGGAGAGGAAAATGCAGTAAATCAAAATGAGACTCCGGATAAGCCGGACGACACGACTACGAATAACAACAGTGAGATGCTGGATCTGGATGAGCCCAACACACCAACAACAAATGAAAGAATAGAAAAGTCCCTACAAGATGAAAACATTGTCGCCATTGAGATGGTACGGCTAATCAGGGCATGTGGGAAACAATTGCTAAACCCATGGAAAACCAAAACTGAGTACTTTGATGGATACATCAACCATTTAGGGTATGGACATAAGATCACAAGATTAATATGCATTCGTTTGTATATGGTCCAAAGGATTAGCGTCGCAGTAGAGCTTGCAGCTCTACTGCGACGGTGTTCATACCCTAAACGGGATGTGATTAGATGGAATTGAAGCTATGACGGAAATATCTGTCCTTGAAGATATTCCAACTCAATGAGTTTAATATGTCCAGGAATCATTAATGAGCCTTTGAATTGGGTCGCTAGTCCTGCAAAGCGCCCAATATCAGTATATTGGGGAACTAGAGATATGAGGTTGAGGTTTTTATTAAAAGTTTTCCTCAAGCTGAATGTCAGGACTGACAAAGCGGCTTCGCCGCTTTGCCAGTCTGTACTACAATGCCCGGGGGGATGTCAAAGTCCCTCCCAGCCGTGCAATTTGATTGATCACTGTAGAAGTCACTTTTAAATGTACGTAAAGATTTTAGTTTAATATATGAGATTTGAATTCATCAGGTATAATACCATCACCAAACCCTGACTTTTGCGTTGGGGGTGGGACAATTTTAGCTCCATTCGGCCCCCCTACGTTTCACACCAAGATGGAGTAGGTATGTTTGGATTTAATATATAAGAATTCGACAGCATCTCATTTGAAGCATACACTGATATCTAATCTACAAATGTTAGAAGAAGAGTTAATAGGAGAGGAATTGGCACTGGATGAGCTAATGTATAGATTGTTCACGATAGATTTCTGATTGGATTTTTTTTCTCCAGAAAACGCATGTTGCATGCGCAATAAACAGTAAGTTCTCTGTTGTAATAAGCTTGCTGAGGGATCAGGAGTGTTGGAGAAAATGAACAAAATGTTGCCAGATGAACTACTACCCTTAGAAAGCGATTCGGTGAATTCCATCCTTCAACACAACGATGATTGTCCGTGGTTAGATGAGGTGTGGAAACACGGTAGAGTAAGACCAACTAACAGAGACATTGGATGTCGTCAGTGCTGTCGTAGAACAGCCGCCTTTCTGACGATTATCCAAATGTGATGAGTAACCCGCGCAACAAAGGCAAAGAGGGACGGCTGGTGACAAAGATGTTTGTCTATCCATGCAGAGAGATGCCCATGTCAAAATGGATGGTGAGACCTGCGACGAATGGTGAGCTGTCACTTGTTTACGACATTTGGAGATGATGTTGGCCTCTCTTGAGGGAGCCAGGGAGCCATCAAGGAGATCGCCACCAAACTCCTGGCAGATAGTTGTTTATAAGTGAGCTTGTGGCGGGCGATTCCATAATTACTAAATGAAGCATCATTGTAAACATATTAGCACTTGAAGGCCAGAGCCAGCTCCTTGGCTTGTAAGTGATCGTTGAGAAGATGTAAAAAGGGCCCCCCTGGTGGCGCGACGCCCATAGCAAAATTTTGCCCTCCCTAAAAATGACTTATCTACTTACAACACCACGAACAAAAAAAACGGGAAGGTAGCACGGGATGACCAATGACAAAAAAACGCACTCCGCACTCCGTCCTCCTCCGTCGAACTTGAAACTGGGGAAGAATCATTTATCCATCTCCTCATAAATTCAATGCTTCACAACATCAAGGTTCCTCCTCCTTTTATTATGACCGCATCCTTTGAATCAGCCACGAAATTAGAGCCGTCATGTCTACAAAGGAAGAATAACTCACTCTTTGACTCCAAATCTGATAGTGACGACGATTGCTCCGACTACGACAACGAATATGAATGGAAATATCACGACGGCGATTTTGCTTGGAGAAGAATGGTTAGACAACGAATACCATGGCATCGATACTTGCAATCAGATATTGATGTTGATGGTGTGCGGGAATTTCAGTTCCCGCCTCACGCACTTGTGCTGAAGTTAGGTACTTATCTAGATAGGTATGGTAGCCTATGGTAGCCTAGGTATGGTAGCCTATGTGGTAGCCTACCATACGGTAGCCAATGTTGTAACAATACGTAGGTAGTTACCCCATCATCAACCATCAACATCATCTCACATCTCAGAGCTCATCAGAGACATTACAAATGACCCCATGAACCATGAACACGAACCATGCACTCCGCTGAACTTTAACTGGAAGAATCATCCATCTATCCATCTCCTCATAAATTCAAATGCTTTACAATAAGGTATTCCTCCTCCTTTTATTATGACCGCATTCTTTGAATCAGCCACGAAATTAGAGCCGTCATGTCTACAACGGAAGAATAAAGAATGGAGGTGCACCTAAAAGTAGCAATCTTAAGAATACAACGCCCCCAGTAAAAAAATCTTACACACATCATGAACGACGGCAACGGCGGCATCTCATCCACACCGCCACATCGTGGAAAAGCTCGACGAAATCCCTCTTTAGATTCCAACGCATCGTCGTCACGATCGAATCTATCCACCTCCCCCGGCTCGCATGTCCGACGCATGTTTGGCAAGTTGGGCAAGAGCGGTGGCAAACAACAGCAACAAAGCAATAGTGGTAGCAGTAGTAGTAACAACAATAACAACAATCTGCCCCGTCAGCCGAAGTTAAGTATGGATGACAGTGTGAGTTCCGTCTCGGTCAATAGCACGGCCAGCAGCGGCATATTGCCCAAATTCAAGAGAGATGTCGAATCTTCGACCTTTTTGCAGAATTTAGGCGGTGATCGTGTCGAGGAGTCACCGGCGGTCATGGCGGCATCTCCTCCGAGAGAGAATGTGATGTCTAGTTACAGTGACGCCGATTCGGCCTTTTTAAGAGCCATGCGGGGAGATAACATAGGAGCCGCCGCCGCCGCCGGTACTTCTCAACCCTTGCATGAGAATCGATTAGAAAAGAATGCCAGTTTCGATGACAGCAATAGCAAAGGAGGAGGGGAGAATACGACGACAAGTTTAAGTGACGCTGATTCGGCATTTCTTCAAGCCTTTCGAGGAGAAGAGAAACCGTTTCCTCCTCCTCAGGCCGCTGCGAATGTTCACAAAGATGAGTTAAAGCAACAACCTCAACAACAACAACAACTTGCAATGGAATTACCTACATTAGACGAAAATAACTTTTTACCCGTAGACGAAATGGCACATGCCAACGCTGCCTTCTTGGGAGCACTCCACGCTTCAAGTGATACGCACGAGGACAATCCCAAACCGGGGGGGACACTCATTCTCCAATCTACGAAGAAGAAGAAACACAAGAAGCAAGACTCGTTATCTAATCATCCAAATAATAATAGTTCATCAATAAGTAGCGAGCAAAGCGAGGCGAATAGTGCCTTTTTAATGGCCATGAGAACTTCATCGGGGATGATTAGTAGACAACAGAGTTCCATGTCTGTGGGGGGACAACAACAACAACATCATCAACAACATCATACACAAGTGAGTTCCTTGGGGGATTGGCCCAATCAGGAAGGATGGAATCATGATACCGCTAATAATTCTTCGGGTACGTTTATATTGGATAAGTCCGCGAAGAAAGATAAGAAACAGGAGGAAAGCTCCTTTCTAATGTCAATTCAAGCAGAAAATGCCGCGGATGATGTGATTGTTGATAAAGACATTAAAGACGATTCAGATACCGAAGAGGAGGATGTGGATATGGAGGGGCTTGTGATACCTTCTCATCCATACATTGAAAAGGTTATGTTACCCCGTCCATTGTTTTTTGGACACAAGTTACCCCCCAGGATTATCGAGGAGGCAGAACTAGTGGCCAAGAAGTACGTCAATGAGTCTGATACAATTAAAACAAGTTATTCGGAGAAAGAAGATGCACCGTTTGTTGAGTCGAGGGAGGCCATTTCTGACGAGGCAAGTGCAAAAACCAAGTCAACGATATCCACATTTTCATCGACCGTTGGAGGGGACAAACTTTTCCAATCGAATCTGTTACCATGTGCGCGTAACTTTGAGGGCGCTATTGAGACTTTTGGATTTGGTGGATACAATCCCTTTCATCCCGATTGGAACAACGAACAGAACGAAGAGAATACCGATTATTCTCATCATTTGCCGAAAGAACCTCATCCATATGTATCAATTTACTCTCCAGTATGGGGTGACAGAGCTCGTGCCGATAGAGCGCTTGCTCAAAGGAAAAAGGCCAAATTATCAGAGACATCCGAAAAGGAAAAAACGCAAATGAAAATAGGAATGCCTATGTGTGACGCTTCCTTCCGTTCTTGTGATAGTCTCAAACAAATGTCATGCGGTGGATCAGATGATGGGTCAGTCGAATTCACAGGCAGCAAGGACAACCACACGGCAGCAGCAGCAGAAGAAGCTAACAATGCATTCTTGAGTCAGTTGAGAAGTGCACCCGATAATTCTGACAACAGCGCTATTTCACGAGATCAATTTTCGATGATGGCGCGTGGTGAGAGTCCCTCTGTAGAGGTCCCTCCTGCGGTTCCTAACAATCCAAATGATTTAAGCTCTCGTGATCAGTTTTGCATGTTTGCTCGGGGGGAAGACCCAGGAGGCACCTTTATAGGTGGATTAGGAAGTCCTATAATTGCAACAAAAGGAGGAACTTTTGTGTCAAACAAACCAAAAAACGCCTTTGCTAGTAATGGTTCTGATTCTGACGATGACTCAATTGAAGCAGCCGAGGAGCGTAAGGCAGTAGGGCTGAATGATAATATGGCCGCTGCTGCCGCGATGCTGGCTGGCAAAGAAGTCGACATTGACGGCGAAGAGGATGCCCATGGCATTGGAACACCTATGTGCGACATTGCAGCTGGTGGTGGCGTTAAAGCTGCCAACAAGCATGGGCGTCCGTACTCGAATCTTGAATTGACAGGAGGATGTGTTCCTCGGTTCAGTTCTGATGATCCATCTCTTCCCCATGAAAGCGACCTGGGAGTATTTGAGACTAAAGAAGACGAGAGACGAACAATAGAATACCGACGCGAGAAGAACATTATCCAGGATATGACAGTCCCAAGCATCATGCCTCTTGTAGTTTGTCCTTCGCAATGCACCGATGCTGATGACAGCCAGACTTGGAATTCACGAGCTTCGGCTAATGAGACTGGCTGCAAAAGAAAGGCTAATACCGTCCTCATCAGTCTAGGCGGAAGTAAAGATTCAGGCATGAATGAGGGGTCTTCAGAATGTAATACAACAACAACATATGAGGCTTCTCGTATTGGGTGGTGGAATCTACCTGATGGATTTGATGACATGCCTGGACAAACTATGAATGGATCAAAGAAAAGAAATCGAGATGCATCATCTCCGGTGATAGAAGTTTTCCCAGCAAGAGACGATCCCATCCCTCTAGATGTCATGACTAATCTCTGGCCGTCTCCTCAAGTGTTACGCGATAACAATATATCTGCAGCCCAGCTGCATTCTGCTACGTCATCAGGTACGAGGAAGAATTTCAATCGCTAAGAATAATTGTTTTCATTTTCGTCTCATAATTTCTCACGTCAATATTCAACAGCGAGGCTCATGCCGCATTTGTCAGATCGCAGCCCAAGTTTAAGACACCTTCAAATCGATACAACTGCTGTCGGCTTTCCAAAGCTGGGAGGGGAGGTCGAGCCTATGTTTTGCAAATTAGCCATTTATCACTTTGAATTGAACCCCCCCAGTAATTCACAAAATCGAGATAGTGAATTTGGTTCAGTGTCTTCGTCTGGATTATCGTCTGATAACTCTTCAAGCAGCGACCGATGTGGTCCAGTGACCGAGGTGCTTAATTTTGATGTAGTGCAAGATCCTGTTGTCATACAAAAGTGCAAAAAAGCCCTTTGGCCATATGCAAGTAAAAGCGACTTAAAGAATCTCCCCGCGGCTATACGATCTCAGAATATTGACGAAAACGTCATTTCAGAAGGATCGCCATGTGGTATCTTCCCGTTGCCTTCACACTTGCACATATCAAATCTTTACGCAGTTCTGCTAGTTCATAAGGTGGTGTCGGATGATTTAGATCAACAGCCGTATTTCAAGCCTAGCCGGCGTGACAAGACTGTCAATAGCAATCTGAAAGAAGAATTTGATTTGGCGAAACTTCGCGAGAATGCCTCCAAATCTGCCGATAGTTACGGTCAGCTCATTACTCCCATTGCATTTGGGTAAGTCAACTGATTGCCGTCTAAGTTCTGTTAGTTTCAGTTTTCCAACTTGACCAACTCTATCGCTGGCAATGCTTTCTACTATTTTCCCAGTGTTCTTCCATTGATGCAAATCGTTGGGAATGACGAATCACCCAAGGTCCCCGTCACTCGAGTGGTTCAAATACCTCTGTTCAAGTATGAGCAAGGCCGCGGTGCTGACGTCATTTTGGACCACATCCTGGGTATGCTTCATCCAAGGTAAGTCAACGAAAGTGACGATTAGCGTCATAGGTATCACATTTCATCAAATTCTCATGAGTTACATCATGATCTTTCTTGCAGAGCCGTCCCGAAAATCGGCAAGATCGCCCATATGACTCGCGGCCATGCATTCTTGGTTATGAGATATTACGGATTTCTGGGATTACACAGTATTGTCAGCAAAATAAAGATGGCCAGAAAGCGACTGGTCGACTCATCAAGAGAACTGCAGGTTAAGAGAGAAGGGGACGCCAAAAGAAAAGAATCAACCAAATGTCCAAATATTTGTGACCCTTATGTTGTCCCACCTTGGCGACCGCAGTATGTTGTGGAACCTACACTTTTTGGAGGTCGACAAATCTCATCTTTAACAAAAGATAAAACACCAGACGCATCAAATGAAGACTCAACAGGAGGATATGCTCAAGAATTGGCTGCTATTCCGCTCGAGAAGAATGTTTATGAATCAAAATCATCCAGAAGAAGCAGCAAGTCTAGTACCTCAAACAAATTTAACATTCTGTCTATGCACACATCATTCTGCAATGAACTTATCTGTCACCCTCACATTTTGACAAGATGTCCAAAGAAAAACATAGTAGTCAAAGTCGCACTCAAACAACTTCATTGGATTGACAGCCTGAAATTATATGCAGTACAGCCTACGAAGCCGTCTATTCATAATCCTCGCAGGGGCCCGTGGTTGGTAGAAGAGGCCTTTACATCATGTGCTATAAAATCAGCAAATCCGCGATTTCTCGACGAGTTCAAGATCAAGCTGCCATTAATTCTTGGTAATTCTGAAGGTGTCATGGGATTGTTCTTCTCTGTTTATCAAGTGCATATACAAAAGCGCAAAAGAGAAAGTTTAATTCGGCCAATCTCACGACAAAATAATAATCATGGTGTCGATATTGATGATGTGCTTGAGCTTATTGGCAATGGCATACTACCATTAAGCACAGACGAAAGTCCGTTCTGCTTATTGACAAATGGAGAGCATGCTGTGCCGATTAATTGTCAAATTGTAGATTCAGCATCCCCTAGGCATCACCAATCGAGAAACTCCACAAGTAGTCTTGGGAGTGTTGTGAAAAATCTCAAGTCGTCAATGAGTTGGAATAACGATCATGACGATGTAGTATTAACAGCATCTGTTGAAACGTTTGGCACTGATGAAGAAAGCGTCAATGCTCCGCAGGAACCCAATTTTAAAAGTATCAAATGTAGTTATCCCGAAGGGACAATATTTCTTGAATGTATCGATGGATTCAACGAATCATCTGACGACTATGTACCTGATCACCTCAGTGTAAAGTCTGATCACCTCAGTGTAAAGTCTGATCAACACAGTGTGAAGTCCGAACAACCTTGTACAAAATCTGATATGGGCTCTAATATTCAGTCTTCTCATCCGATGGGCATGACACGTTCATCACTAAGTTCAGGTCAGTTTATATCTATTATCGATTGCACTTTATTCATAACTTTCTCCACTCACGTAACAGATACCCACACCCTCATCAATCATTAGGCGATCTCCAAAAACTTGGATCTGAAAATCCAGATGTTCAATTAGATGATGATACCAAGCAAGGTGCTTCTATCAGAGAACAGCTGCTATTAAAGGTACGAATGTGGTCTAAGGGTTCACGACTTGCCTTATTTCCAGTTCTCTGACACTCCAATTTTTCGGCTTTGTTTCATCTTTGCATTGACAGGTCAACATAGTAGCATTCTCCTCTGTACACCCTCAAAACAAAACTATAGCTGACTTTTTTGTGTACAAGCCTGATCGTCCACGCTGCGTTACTGCGGGTGATTTTTCAGGTTTATCTCCTTGGGGAAAGCACCGGAGGTGAGTTCGGACATAAGACGCTGTCCGATGGGAAATCTGTCATCCTGACTCTTTCTTCTGACTCCTTACAGTGAAATTCTCTATCGTCTGAAACCCGAGCGGATCCCACCATTCAATTTTGTTGGCGGAGCCCTAGCAGAGGCAGAAAGAGTAAGTATAGTAGAATAATTGTGTTTCTCATTTGATGCCACATGTGAGGATATACCCACAAATTCTTCGATTGTTCTTCCTCAGAGATTACTCGATCCAACAGTGAACTTATCCAAAACTTCAAGGTGTTCCGCAAATGACTTAATCCCCCATTTGATTCGAACAATTTCTCAGTTGTTGCGCACAATGACAAGCGGGATAGGCGAACCATCAATATTATGGGCTAGTCCAGATGCATTAATACCACTTCGCTTAAATGCTTTTGCCAGTCTCTTG
This sequence comes from Cyclotella choctawhatcheeana, assembly GCA_036939855.1. Classification (NCBI taxonomy): domain Eukaryota; phylum Bacillariophyta; class Thalassiosirophyceae; order Thalassiosirales; family Thalassiosiraceae; genus Cyclotella; species Cyclotella choctawhatcheeana. Next base: position 12,354 of record JALLPH010000255.1, read on the forward strand.
CACATTGTTAGTTCTGCATCCCATATTATGGCCAAAACGGGGCTGAGGTTGCTTGATGGCGATAGTAAATGGAATGTCACGGGTAAGTTGTCCATAATTGATCTCTCGGTTATATGAATATGTTTGAGCGTTTCCTCATCCTTAATATTAACCACCTTCATATAATAGCTCTCAGCAAGACTCTCGCCCTCCTCTTTGACGAGCATATGCTTTTCGGTGGACCATTGGAAGACTTTGTCAACAACGACAGCACAAATGCAAGCCAAAACAAGTCCCCACCAAAAGGGTCCCCGAGGCTTCTTAGCAAAAAGCCGCTCATGTTATCTCGATCAAAGACTTCAACTGAACAAGGCGTCACGCCGCGGCCCATGATAATTGAACGATTTTCATCAGAGGAAAAGAAACCGCAGCTGTTTGACGTCGATGCTATGCTGCAGTCATCCAAATCTTCAGATGTTGTTGACTCAATCGATCAAGCTGATTCATCAGAAGATGCTGACTCAAAAGTTGGTGTACAAACAAAAGGGGGTGTTCAACCATGGGCCCGAAACGACTTTATGTCTGCCATGAGAGCAGCAGCGAATGATGATACAGAATCTGGAGGAGTCTCTAACCATTTGTTAAATTCCATCAGTTCAATGCCTGGCGGAGGCACTCTGCCCAACAGAAGGCGCTTCTTCACTTTGCCCGCGATGGCCACCATAGAAGAGAGTGATGACAACGAAGAAAATCGCGCAGGAGGACTTGAACCCCCAAGCCCAAAACCCCCCTCAGAGAAAAAAGACTCACTCGACCCTTCGCTTATTGTTCATGGAGATCGAAGAGCAAAACCAAAACAGTTTCGTGTGCCTCAAGTTGCAAAAGTCACAGACGCCGAAAGTAGCACAGATGGCATTTCATCATTTCTTGACAGCCTGTCACAGGACACCAACAAACAGGCTGCTGATACTACCTCGACAGATACTGCCACAATCCCTTCAAACGTGCCTACGAATCAGAACACTGTTCCCGTGGACGATGAAAGTATAGAGACTGCTGGAACGGCATTTCTCGACAAGATGACCGAAAATATGGGATTTCTGAGGTAAGACTCTCAATGGCTCTAAATACAAACCCGGATGATTAAACCTATTCACTCTTTCTTTTTGCAATATAAGCATCGGAAAACACTTGGGCGGCGAAGAGCGTCATGTTGGTGCGGCACATCATCGTAAAACAAGAAGTAGATGCAGTATTGATTGGACCCTCCCACCGACAGACACACTCATAGGTAAGTTCCTTTTGATTTGCATTCCGTACTCCATCCCATCGATGTAAATCTCACTCTTTGGTTGTAGAGAAAGATCAGCAAATTGAACAGCAGAACCGAGCAAAAGCTGCTGCATCTTCAGCTCCACGTGTTGGATTTAGTCCGATCTCATCAACCTTTCACGATGATGCAAGTTCGGGAGATGACACCCTTGCTTATGACAGTGATGGTAGTGTGTCCTCTTCTTCAAAGGTCCATCCGTTGAAGAAAAAGTCCAAAGATAAGAGGAACAAGAATGACAGCTTGCAAAATGAACTAAAGATTCTGCCTGATTTTGCTGATCGCATGAATGCCATGCAATCCGGAGACGGTAAACAATATCGATGGTGGCCTTATGTGTATGAAGTAATCATATATCAATGGTTAACATTGCTGTCTGAGCAAACCAGGAAGGGGGACGATCCGAATGTACAGAATTCTGATCAATCTAGGTCAAATCTATCTCCAATAGTCACAAAATACCTTTCTCACGCAGCCAAAGCAGCGAGAGGGGCAACCATCAGATGTGCTCCCTATCTCCTCGAAATCATCAAACAAAGTATTAGCTGGAGAATCGACGTCGTGTGCAGAAAGAGAAATGTTAACAACCACCCCGTCGAGGACTCAAATCAAGAAAATGTTCCGCATTTGGTCAAGCTCGATGCTAATATACTGGCAGCCTTAGAAAAACTCATTACTTTGTTGACAGATGCTAGCATTGACAGCAGGAACTTTGATAGCTTCGAGTTCCGCAAAATCAGCATTGATGTTAACGATGCTGTGGTCAGATTTATTCGTGATTTATTTGCATTGCTAGATGTTCAGTCTGTTCATAGGCTTGTAATGGTGTACTTCTCAAGGTTTGTAGTCAAGCAAGGGAAGCATTGGCACAACCGAGACTCAAAAACTACAGGCCTTCGATGTTCATGGGAGACCACCAAGCTTCGCCTCAATGCCATTACACTATTCATTCGATTTTCAGACTTCATGAAAGTGAATATGCCCCTAATGGAAATGGATGATTGGGAATCTCGCACTGCTGGCAAGTCAATTGGAACCACTCGCAGGTTCTATACAAGCGTCCTTGAGAAGATATCACGGTTAGGGCTTGGCGATCTAACTTCTAATGAAGGCCCAGTCAGAAGAGAGCCCCTTCCAATACCCCGATTGACATCGCATTGGTTGGCCGAGCTGTCAGTTGATATCATTTTAGGCGCTACAGGTCATGCAGAGGAAAGCATTCAGCAACGCGCATCGTCCCTACTATTTGAGCTATTCTGGACTATCAGCCAACAGGGAAGAGCTGGTGGCAAAGTTTCTATTTTTGCGTCAGTCTTTGTTACGTTTATTCCCAAAGTTCTAGCTCACGTCGAGTACCTCTCAAGCCTACCTGCGAAATCACAGTTACGCAAGGACATCATGCCTTGTGTGCTATTTGTTTTACAGAGTGCACCGGTAGGTGTGATGCGAGCACTGTGGAGAAAATTGGTCAAAGAAGCAGAAGGAAAAGCTCAACAAAATGTAGAGAAGTACGGCGGACTAAAATGGATGAATGATGAAGGTGCTGGACCTGGTGACTCACAAGGGGACAACAGCATGCAGGATGATTTACCACCAGACATTTATGACATGCTGGGTCTTTTGAATCTATCATTGTCAACCATTGAATACGATGGTTGTGAATCAAATCTTGAATGCGATGAATCCACTGTATGGAGGAAAGAGTTCCTGTTGTCTGTTGATCTTGGCCGTGAACAAATAATTGCAGCAATGGATCCTAGAATGTTTTCTACCAAGAATGCTAGCAACGATGCAGAACAGGAGACCACACACAATTCAAGGAGATGGCATGCGCACGACTGCTCCATGATTGCCATTCATATCTGTAGACAGATAGTTCGTGAAACGATTTTTATGCTGAAGCCATCAGTTAATACCGAAACAGATTTCGACGAGAGTGATCCCACTTCTCTCGACTTCCAACCAGGCTCTCTATCATATGACGAACTGCTTTTGCTGTCAAAATCAAAGTCGACCTCACTTGACAATGTAGATTCTAAGCAAGTCTTGGGAACGGATGAAGAAAACAATGCAACAAAGAAGAACCACAGACCACGGAGAAGGGAAACACTATCTTTTGGTGTTTTTGATAACGTCATCTTTGTTAGGGCTGCAACATCAGTTTATTTGCATGCATTGACCATGAGACAGAGTGATGTTGCGGTGGTCAAAACTCTCACTGCGGTCATAGAAATTGTCAAGATCTTTGGAATCAAAGTCTTCCTCAACGCTGTAGGTGAAACACTTCAACACTGGATCCGTGTAATTCTTGAACATTGTGGTTCAAGAAGGGCAGAAGTTAGAGTAGACGCCTCTGAGTTTCTTAACTTACTTTTGCGTCTCACATGGGATAGTTACGGCAGCTTCTTCCGAATTCGACTACCCTTGTTGGCTGTTCAAACCGAAGTCATGGAGAGAATAGTATCCAAGGCAACATCCAAGTTTGAGAAAGAGCAAAAGTCTCTAAATCTACAGCCTGTTAAATTCTCGACAGAAAATGCGGAGGCAAGCCTCACTCCACTATGGAGAACAATTGACAGAATACATCATCAAAGTGCTAGTCTGAATCTTTCCTTCAAAAGTGCCCTCGCTCGACTTGCGGTAATGATGAAGAAACTGTTCAAGGCATATCTTGCAGTGCATGCGTTGAATACACTAAGTCATCAACCTGAACAAGCTGTTGATGGTAGCGTCCAAAACGAATCAAATCCTTTTCTCCAAAGAATTCGAATATCTGTTCATCGAATAGTATCGAGCGCGAGCGCGGCTGGTTATTCTCGTCAAATTGTCGGCAACCAAAATAGTGCTAATTTTGATCTTACGTCTATCCAAGCAGAGACGGTTGAAGATTCTCTTTCTACTGCCGCGAATGTGTTTTCATCGTCAGAGCTTCCGTCACACAGATATGCCTTCCTTGAAAAACTAGGTAAGATATTATGGTCGCTCCATGTTGTATTCACCAAAGCGATACTCTCAGTAAGATTTTTTGGCATTTAATTATTAGCTGAATTTCACCGAATTAAAGGTAGATACGCAGAAGAAGCAACGTGTAGACTTCATATTTATCACACATACAGAGAAGCCGCAAGACAACATGCACATGTTTGGTCTAGCTCAGCCTTTTTGCCATGGGCTACTCAATCACAAATGCCTCAACTTGATGGCGCAGAAGATGATGCCGATTACGAAAATTTGAGTGTTACATCTGCGAAGTATCTAGACCCCAACCCTTCATTTCGTAAGATTTTTTATCGAGCCGTAGACAGTGTGATGGTTCGAACTGGTGACTGGGGTGGATTTGGTGGTAAATTTCTCTTTTATGGTGTCGCATTAAAAAGCGAGTTCTGTTCCAACTCTCCTTGGTTCACGTTGCGGCAGATGGAAGAAACAATGGCAGAAGAAGCCGAACTTGCAGGGGACCTGTTCCTCCAATCTGGTATTGTTGAATCTAGCCGGCACGCCTGGAATAGTAAGTGAGCTCTACATTTTTCATTTCAGACTAGGAATCAATCTCATAGTTTGCACTCTTTTCTATGACACCAAGTTGCAACAAATATTTATACCGAGACCTTTAATTACAACCGACTTGCTCGTGCCTATGGTAGATTAGCACAGGTTGTAGCATCACAGATTCCCTTAGTAGACACAAGCAATGCATTTGATATGACATCACGAATTGGTCGGTTCTATAAGGTCTTCTTTCATGGCGGGGCTCCCGATGACCTTCTTCATGCTCAAGGCACAGAAGGGTTTGTATACAGGGTTCCAGTTACTTGCAGTATAAAAAAGTTCACAGCACAGATCGAAACATCAATTCGCTCAATTCTTCCCGCTAAATCTGTCATAGATATAGTGCTAGACGATGGCAGTCCAGTTGTTCCTAAAACAGGCGGTAACCGAGTTTCGGCTCTTGGTGGAGTTGTCGGAGAACCCGTCAAGATTAAAGTCACTCCTCTCAGACCTTTATTTAAGATAGATAACGGTGAAAAGCATTTTAGAGGAACCCCCGAGTGGTTTCAATTGAAGACCGAAGAATATAACGAAGTGATGGGTTCTGAAGCTCTTACACGTAGTACAATACTGCATCACAGAAAACTCTCTTTATCATCAGCAGGTGGGAATTCTATGAACATGGCTGGCTCAATGTCAAATCGACGAACAAGCTCTTTCGCTAATTTAGGCAACAATATCAAATACAAATCCAACTTCTCGAGGGATTTGGATCAAGACGAAAGTAGTTCAGAGTGCATGGGTGCGGATAGGTTCTACTTCACGCAGCCAGCAAGAAGGGATCCAGTGCGGGGTTTTCGTGATTGGCTGAAAGTGCCTACTGGAAGCTTTACTGAGCGATCTCTACGTGTCACTGAGCTACAAGTTGGAGATAACTTTCCAGCATGTGTCACGAGACAAAAGGTTATTCATCGAGCAATCTTCTCACAGAGTCCACTTGAAGCAAGTGTTGAGGCAGTATCAACTTGGTGCTCACTACTGTTTCGGACTGTTATGGCAACAAATGGACTCCGTGTATTGAAGGAAGGTGGACACGAAGACGGATACAATATCATTCATGTTGCTAAAGTTCTCGCAGACTGCATACATAGCAGCGGGGTTAAACAAATCGGACTTTCCTTCTTATCCGTAAGTCCACAATCTGGTAACTCATCAGATAATGAATTTGGAAGTTACAGTCCGTATGAACGTCTTACGGATGAAGAGTGTGAAAAAGAACAGTCCAAGTTAGCGCGCATCATTGTAACATTCCTTGAGTTACTACATTTGCTTATCGCAAGAAACAGAACCGTGATTTTGGCTGCAGTACAAGCTCGTAAGCGGAGATGTGCAGATGGCGGTGCCTCTGTAGTATCTGGTACAGGTTCTCATGGTATCAGCCCAGTCAAATGTGAAGAAGGCCAAGAAAATGATACTGCTTCTCAACACAGCGCAAGATATGCCAGTGACATCATGGTTGGTAAGTCAATCACAACCTCCAAAAGCATTAGTCACAAGGTAAATGTCAGCGATCGAACTGATGCAGCAATCGCCATACAGAGCGAGTTGCAGAGAGGTTTCATTAGTCTGGTTAGAGCTCTATCACCGAACATTTTAGACACAATTAATACTGAAGTGCCAAGATGGATGCGGTTGTGTTGTCAGGAAAATTATTTCTCGTCGGGTCAATATAGACAAGCTGATATCCGTAAGTGCTTTTACTGCATGCTAAAACATCTCTTTGATTCTTGATGACCTTGCTAACATCATATTATAACAACGAATCAGCAATTGGGGAAGACCTTTTCTTTAGTATGGAAGAAGGCAATCATAAGGATGATGCCTCGGTTCCTCTTTCTATAAACAGAGGGCAGTCAAGAACTCCAACTTCCCCTGGTAATAGTCTCAATGGTGTAGACGACCAATCAGAAACGAGATCAAGGCAGAACAGTTACAGTATCGGGTCAACTAGAGGCCGCTTTTGACGCGGCGACGGAATACAGATGATTACAAGCCTGCCACCAATCATTTACTTGTTTCTGCATTAGTTCTTAGCAATAATGAAACCATATGCATTAGTTTTAACTATATAGAAACGATTGAAACAGAAACATCCTGTATTTCAATCTCAGTGCTTTCATATTTTTTCATTAGCGAGGTTACCGAGTGAGGCTGCACAAACCGAACAAAGCCTAAACCATTCATATGTCATTAGTTAGATTTTTGTCAATTCTTGAAAGAATAAATATAGTAAAGATTTCTTTACAAGGGAACAACTTACCAAATCCTTTATTCTTCGGCGATATTGAGGCATCAATAATCTCACCGTAAGCAGCAAGTGATTTCACTAAGAAGTGATGACCTTGTGCTAGGTCATTCGTCTTTCTCAAGCCTCTAATGGCAACAATCGTATGCGGTATTTCACGCAGTAGCTGCATATTTAATATTGATGCACAGCCGTGTAGCAAGCGTGCACCGTCGTGAGGGCGTATCAATCCCCGGTGGACAATTTGAACAATTCTATTCAGCATTTGTTGAAAAAAGTCCTCGCTATATACCGAGTGAAAATTGTGTCAAATTAAAAAATTATTTCACAAAGATCAATACAACATGTAACATTCCACACACTAAAGACTCACCATGAACCGTCAACTCCCTGTTGTTTCTTCCAGTCAAACGCCTCATAATAGCAACTAGCCTCAATACTAGCGGGATCTTCGGCACCCACCCACGACAGATCCAAACACGCTCCCTCCGCCTCCATAAATATTTGTGTCATGGCCAAACTCATCATGGAATCAACATCCACAATCGTACGTTCCACCTCCTCTCTCAATTGTTCCAATACCTCCACCTTGTATTGATCGAATTCATCCACCTCATTGTGACGCGATAGGGCTTCATCGTTGGAATCGGAACTGAAGGAATCTTCGCGCATTAGTAAATTGGTCCCCGTGAATGTATCCTCGGCGTGTTTCGATTGCACATCGGTACTCATGGAATATTCGGTGGAGTTTGGTGAAGTCATGCTGGTATAATCCCGTGATTCTACCGTCGCGGCCGCTGCGAGATGAGTCAAGAAATCGGTATTTGTATCCTCTCCTCCGCTTTGACTTGATACATTGGATAGCACGGATACACGCGGACCTAATACACCGTCGATGCGTTCCATGGATGGCGGTTCTTCCAAAGAAGTTGTTTGATTATTGTTTACCGGTACCGCCACAAACATGGCACCATTGTCATTATTATTGCCTTCACGATTTCTCCCATCTTCTTGGGGATGACTTCCCCCGTCATCATTATTGTTATTATAATTCTCCCCACCATTGGAGTTCATTCCTATGTTGTCATTATTTTTGGCATGTTTCGTTTTGCAAATCCTTCTCCCAATTACAACAATCAACAATACACCAAACATAGTCCCCAGAACAACACCCGCTATCCCCCCACCTCCCAACCCCACGGGAGGAGGTACACTCGGCATCATCGAAGGCATCCCGCTCGGCATCTCCGTAACCATGGCACTGGGCACATCGCTCGGCCTATCCGTCGGCACGTTCGTGGGCGAATCCGTCACTTGAAAAATATACGCAATCCCGCTCTTTACGATATAATTATTGGTCGATCCTATGTTAATCACTTTTAAATATTCCGTCATTTGATCTTGATTCTCATTAATGTACGATCGTAATTGTTCGGGGTATGTGGTGGTGTCGTATCCGTAACGGGAGGAGTATTTGGCCGTGAAGGATACTAGGAGTGCGTATTCGATGGTTATTTCCGTGACGTTGCTGTCGAGAATATCTTGTAATTGTCTCATATTGTTATTGCTATTGATATTGCTATTATTCTTTCTTTGTGTTCTTCTTGTTCTTCTACGCACCGCCGCCACACGACTGTCCGTAACGGTACAATTCGAAATCACCAACGGTTCATCGACCTCATCCCCAATAGAGACCGTTAAATTCTCCATAATGAATTCGTATAAATTCTGTTCAATGTCGGACATGACGCGTTGTTCGCTTACGTAGACCGTGTGTTGAAAGGCCGCCTCGGTTGTGGAGCTGTTGGCCTCGGTGTAGGTGGGCATGGCCGAGGGGGGTGCGGATTGAGTTGCGGTGGGTGAGAATGTCACGGTGGGTGATTGTGTGGTTCGAGGTCGCGAGGCCGTGGGTGATAGTGTGATTGGTGCTGCTGTTGAATTGATTATTTGCAATTGCAATCGTCGATTCTTATTTCGCAGGGAAGACGTCGATGTGCTGGATGACGCCATGGTTCCATGATGGATCATGGTGATTATGATGGATAAAAACAGGACATGAATTGGAAGAAACTGGATGCACCTTGAAGAGGTCGTCATGGCTGTCTTCTCTATTGTCTTCAGTTGATGTTATATTGTGCTTAGTTCACATTGTGATGTTGTTGTTGTTGTCTAGAAGCTGGCATAGGCTGGCGTCATGATGATGAATTGTGAGAATGAGATGAATCTGAGAGGTTTTTGGTGTACCACGCACAATATTTTAGCCAGCGGTCTTGAGCGGTCAGACAAAAAACTTCTTGCTTCTCTCTCGGGAAAGTTGGCGAAGAGACTCTTTCTTGATTCTCTTTTCTTGTGTTTCTGGATAAAGAAGTTCAATGTTCTCCTAGATGAATCTAGATTGTTTTAGTATCTTTTATGAATTTAGTAATGTCATAACGACCTCATTAACTTTAAGATTAACCTTACTGATTTGATGATATAAATGATGACAGGTAAGCAAGCAAGCAAACACTACCATATTGAAAGAGCTGAAAACTTACGAGTCTCAGCCTCAATTTACCCATCAATATACACTTGAACTCTGTTCTCAGCAGTCTTCTTAGTCTTAGATAATAGGTCTTGTTTTCTGTTGTACCTTTCACTCTGTCTTATGACGTCCCGCTTCTTTTTCACCAAACAAAATTGCTTGTGAAATGATGTTTGCTTGCAAAATAATCTTTCTCAATTCCTTCACACATTTAAATGTGTCTTGAGATGCATAATATTGGTACAGATAATGTATAACGATCTTTCTAAGCTCAGAAATATCTCTCTTCTCTAATAATTAGATTCTTGCTTCTACCTGAGCTGCATTGCTCTGCTCTGCTTCCATGTTCATCAAATCAAATGAAGGCATCTCAGACTGAGCAATTTACTTTTTGACAGCTGCCATCTTATAATGCAGAAGCAGAAGAAATTACGAAGCAACAATAGTAAGCCTATTACCACTCATCTATCTCTCCCTTCACTCAGGGTTATCAAGCCCTCCCTGCTGCCTCATTCCTCATTCTGCGCATTGTATACAATCTATTCAGCTCTGCCAGCAGTTGCACCTTTAATTTCATTTACACATACAATGGTTGTAATCTTCATCAATAGAATTCGAACTCATGATCATGAGACCTTCTAATTTCAATTATACATATGAGGGTTGTAATCTTGATCATCTCTGACTTTGAACCAATCACAAGCACAAGAATACTGCGCTGTTGGCAAAGAGTTACTTCATGGGTCATTGCAATGTGAACCTTCACCCTTGATTTTTCTCCCAGTCCATCTTCTACTCCTAGTTAAGCTGATTCTCACTGTTCCAATCAAATTGAAACACACCAGCATCAATCATATTAACGATTGTTTCATTTTCCAGTGCTATTCCTATTTATCACATTGAAACTTGTTTCACATTTGTATTTGTTTCGAACAAGAAGTGGCCTATCACTATTGATACATCGGGCATCAGCATCAGGGAAAGCTATCAAGGAGTTCTAGTTCCTCAAGACAGCTGGGTTACAGCTGAGGATCATGGTGTTGCTATATACAGTTACATCACTAATCATTTGAATGTTTTATTGTAATATCAAAGTATGTTATTATCAAATAATAACGGGGCTAATTATTGACCAGCATTGATAGACCTCCTACACATTCGCTAGTTAATAATAAACAACCAACATAGGATAATCATAATGGCATTGTACGTGTTTTGATTATACTCAAACTTTCTTTAGAGGAGTGTAATTTTGCGTTCTGAATCATCACTCATCTCTTACCCAATGAAACGATTGTAGAACCGAAGGCTCTCGTCTCGTTGACTGCTCTGAATCGCACTAAGGTATGCTTGATAAGCGCGTAATGCCTTTGCATAGTCATCCTTCTGTGCAATACCATGACTATAGGCTGTCTGCAGTGCCTTCAAGGATGGCTCCATTCCATCGCTTGCTGCGATCAAGTAGTGTTTTATTGCACGGTCGATGTGTCCATTCAAGAAGTCGGTATTTGCAACATTGTGCCTACAAGTCGCGTGTCCCCCCATTGCTGCTGCGAGCATGTGATGATTTGCTTTTGCTTTTGAGACCGTGACGCCAGCAAGCCCTTTATCATAAATAGTACTGAGAAAACCATGTGCATTAACATTTCCAAGTTCTGCAGCTTGATGAAAGAGTTTTAATGCCTTGCTGAAGTCCTTTTTTATGCAACGCCCCTTGTAATACTCTATCCCTAGATTGAATATGGCAGTAGAATCACCTAGGGCAACCCTTTTCTTCAATTTTTCAATAAATAAACCATCCATTATATTGTTTCTGCAGAATGGGCAGCAATGATTCCCCTTGATCGTAACCTCATACATACATCCTATACAAATTATTTTACCACAGCATGGATGATAGTTCCGCAATTTCTCGAAGCCGATATTTGGCAGTTCTAAACAGCAAATCGCGCAGTCTTCTTTCGAGGCTCTCTTGAATACGTCTTCATCAGGCATGTCATATCCGAGTGGCATCGCTTCGCAGCCATTTTGCTTTTGCTCTATTTCTGGGAGAGATTTGGGATGAGTGCCTTCGACGTCTTCATTGCCATTATCCCCAGTGCCAACGGGTTGTTTGGGTGTGTCAGGCATTTCAGTTGATTTAGACCTAGGTACCAACTGTGTCAAGTGCGAGGTTTATGGCTGATGGCTTTGGCTCGCTACGGTTTGTGCTTTGCATCCTGTCTTTTGTCTTTTGCTGTGCTGTCGACTTCCCGCCACTTATCACTGATCAGCTATCTGTTTCACTCTTGCTCGCTTGTTTTCTTTAAAATCTTTAACCCTAATAACACTAGTCATCGCCGCTCCATTCGTTTATGGGTTTGTGTTGCAATTCCCTTCGTTCATTGTGCTTATGACTTATGATGTCTGTTTCTCAACAGACATGGTACAGAGATAAAGCAAGACCGGCTCTCCGGCGAGATCGTAAAGACGAGTTGTCACAAGATTGTTTTCCATCCATATTTCAAGTAACTCACTCTTTCTAGCAGCAGAACCAAGACCTGTGTAATGAATCAGTACCGTGGTTAGTAAGATCTCGCATTTGTTGGGATTGATATGTTCAGTGTTCTATCACCATGGAAGGCTATTCTTTTGGTACAACGCAGTTTTGTGTTGGCTTCACAAATCATTTCTTGAAGACTTTGACCATCATCTGATACACAATTACACAATTACTACGAAAACTGAAAGAATACAAAGAGATGAAATTTCTTATTGCATTAGCAGCTCTCATTAGCATCCCGGAAGTACATAGCCACGGTTACATGTCCAGTCCTCGATCAAGATTCCATATAACCAATCCAGAATCATACAAAAATGATCCTGTTTACACTCTGAAGGAAGGGCCCGTGTTTGGCTTTAGTGATACTGCCATGCGATGCAGGGATAGGCCAGCATTGGAGCCAACTACCACTCTTGTAGCTGGGGGTACTACCGATTATCAGTTAACCCTTCCTGCCTATCACATCGGTGATTGTGCATTCTACCTGGTATGTAGGCTGCCAAATGTATGTTTGTCCTCATCATCATAATTGAGACCTCACGCATGCTATTCTAATTCTCTTAAAAATAGAGCGCTCCTTGCAGCGGTGCATATTGCGATGCCCCGTGTACTGGTATAAGATTGCCAACTTCCCGGGATGTCCATTAACTGGTACTATTGACATCCCAGCTGATATACCAGCATCTGAGCATAGTGTATTTCGATGGGAATGGAGTGCACACCATGTTCTTGTATATGATCAAGTCGAGTTCTACGTAGCGTGTCATGATGTGAGCATCGAATCAACTGCTGGCCCCGGAAGGCCAGATCCTTTGGTAACTATTGCTTCTCCCGATCCCGTTGGCCATCTATCAAGTGTTGCATCAGATTACTGAGACCTTAGCACTCCTTACAGTTACCGGGCTGGAAATATGATTGGACCCTCTGTTGTGGCAAGCTGGACGAATTGCGAAGTAGGCAGTTTTGGATGCATCGTTCCGGACGGCTTTGTTCCTACACCAATCACCCCAAAACCAACAAACGCACCATCCCTTAACCTGCGCCTTCCTACCACTAAGCCTTCTCGCACATCTACCGAACAACCTACGACTCCTGCTACTCAGCCACCCACCACCGCTACTCCTAAGTCTACCAATGCTCCATCTTCAAACTTACGCATCCCAACCACTAAACCTACAAGCGCATCAACCGATGATGATGCATGTCTTCTTGGCGAGTGGATGACTTGTGATATTGGTAATGGATATGATTTTGGTTGCTGTGCGGCTGGTCTAGTTTGTAAGGAACTCGAAGGAGCTGACCTGAGTCAATGTAGGAAAGAACCATTGACGCCTACTACATCTGCTCCAGTATCATCAAGTCCCACATCAGCTTCGGTTACTGCCCAGCCTTCGATCAAGACAACGGAAAGACCTACCACCAAGGAAACCGACAAACCATCTGAAAGCAGCAATGTTTGTACTGGTGCTGAGTGGTTTGTTTGCGATTCTTTAGATGGCTATGACTATGGCTGCTGTGCCGAAGGTCTTGTTTGTGAGGAAGCTGAGGGAATGGGTTTTAGTCATTGCAGACCAGCTGTAAGGTGCGAGGCCTGGTGCAATGAGTACACTACAGCATTGGCTGATTGTGCGAATTGCCATGATAATTTGTTTGGATGAATTCAGAAGGAAGAGCTAAGTTGCCAAATCTTCCCATAATTGTATTGTTTGACCAGCTGTTTGACCCATATTCATATATTGAAATAAATAAACTAGTCTTGAATTTGCTTGAACATTGAAATTACTTTATACGCAGAGAATCTACAATTGAAAATAGCGACCGGAGAAGAAGCAACTCTAGTAGTTGTGATTTTAATTATAGAGAAATCCAATCATTTGCTGTCATTTCAGGTAACACAAATGGGTGGTTGGAGCTAGCAAACCCTTACAGTAAAATGCTGAATTATTTAATCAACATCTTAGCTACAATATCTTGTCTTTCTCCACTTTTTATAAGCCCGATCCGTGCCAAACAACACATCGTAAATAATAAGTTTGCTCGAATAACAACCCATATTCACACTATGATGAAATTCATGACAATCTGTTCCTGCCGCGAATGGGAACCATCGAACTGGACTCCATGGAAAGGCGTAGCCGAGATGATCGTCGAAATTGGCATACAGTAGCCATAATCCGAATTGGAATTGAGTGATGCTGTGTGGGCGTACGAAAGCCGCTGTTATTATTGCTGGTCCGCCAACGGACAGTACAAAGTCCACTGGGTGGAAGTATTGCGCTGCCAATATGTCATTTTGTTTGTATTCATGATGTACCTTATGATACTTGTATAGTTGGGGATATGCATGCATCAATCGATGTGTCCAGTAGAACAGAAATTCATGAAGTAGCGCCAAACTGATAAGATCACTGAACGATGTCGTATAGGATGGCCAATCGTCATCCGAAAAGGATAGTTCCAAATGATTCGATACAATCATTGATTTTAGATATAGCATAGCGGGTAATAGAATGAACATCAGGAGCAACTCTAATCGGATTGTTTTATATGTCAACTTCCAAAACGCTTCGCGAATGGATGGATCGTTATCGCCTAACCACGGCCATGCATTCTTTGATATTTTAAATCGTTCAAAACACTCCCACTGCAGCAAATAGATAGGCAGCGCCACTAAGAGTATGTACAGGAGATAGAATGGTATAATGAGAAGAAACAGGAGTGTGTTGGCGGTGGAAGATGAGAACCCGTCAAAGAGGTCTGACCAGTGCGGTTTTAATGCTGCGGGTAGGGCAAAGAACCATAACGATGATTGGAGGGCTGCCACGAGCATCCATATGGAAGGTTTGCCCTGGTGTGTTACGGCCATGATGTTGATGGTGTTGAGGTTGAGTAGGGTTGAGTGTTGACCGGATAGGAGTTCTTCCACGCGACGCCAAGCGATGCGTGGATGATACCATAACACCACAAAATGACCCTCCAAATGACCTTGTTACCATACGACACGTGAATGAGATCTTGCTTCCTCGAAGCAAGATCTTGCTTCGTCGATGCAAGATCTTGCTTCATCAAAGGAAAATCTTCTTCTGCTCAGTACGTGATTTACTTTACTTGTATATTTCCACTTCCTCCCAACTATTATCATAGCAACATGCTCTTCATCAAAGCAGCTCTTGCTGCAGTCACCATCACCTTTACTGCTGGAGCAGTTAATGCTGCTTCTGGTTTCCACTCCATCGACTACAACTGGGGAGATAACACCGTCTCTCGTGCTGATGTTCTTCGTGAGTATGGTGACGACATCAATGATGAACCACTCGATGTTGTAATTGCGCATGGTGGCAGTGATGCTGCTTTATTCCATCTAAATACAAACGACTACGTGGCGTCATGCTCATATGACGATGCACAAACCATGGCGTTCAACATTACAGGCCATCTTGTAGCAGAAGACCCACGCACCATACAAATTACTTGTCCCTCCTGTGCCGAGGAGGGTTGCGATGGTGCTATTTGTACTCTTGAGTTTTTGGGAGATGAGGTAAGGATTTAGTGTTACCTTACATTATCATTTCATTCATATGCATTAATTAATAGTCAAAACATTCATTGCTAACTTTTAGGCAAATCAATTTCACTTGAGGGGTGTTGCTCTGTCAGATGAAAGATCGTTGTTGGGAGACGGCTCAGATGAAGATTCAGGATTGGGTTGCTTTTCCTTGGAATCCACAGTTTTTGTCATGGATAAAGGTGCAATCTCCATCAAAGATCTTCGTATCGGTAACATGGTCTTGAGCAATGATGGGGGAAGCTACACCAAGTATTACTCCATTGGCCGTTACCTAGAACAGGCGCAAAACGAGTTTCTACGCATCTACACTGAATCCCAAGTCAAGCCTCTCGAGCTCACTCCTGACCATATGATCTTCCT
Organism: Cyclotella choctawhatcheeana; assembly: GCA_036939855.1. Classification (NCBI taxonomy): domain Eukaryota; phylum Bacillariophyta; class Thalassiosirophyceae; order Thalassiosirales; family Thalassiosiraceae; genus Cyclotella; species Cyclotella choctawhatcheeana. Next base: position 28,451 of record JALLPH010000255.1, read on the forward strand.
TGAAGCCGACGCATTACCTGTACCAGCCCATTCCATCAAGGTGGGTGATGTGGTCAAAACAATTGATGGTCCCTCCAAAGTCATCGATGTTCGCAAGATTTCACGCAAAGGCGTGTTAAGTCCATACACTTTCAGCGGCACCATTGTTGTTGATGGAATTGTCTCTTCCAATCACGTCACACTACCGGGCTTTGAAGGAAGAGATGCTGGATGGCTCTACCTTGCTGATCATAAGCTCATCCATTGGCATACCTTGGTGCATGTTGCTCTTGCTCCCCACCGTATCATCTGCGGAAGGTTCATGCTCTGCACTGATACTTTGAACGAAGAAGGTTACGATCATTATGTGCAGTACCTCATGAGCGTTGCTGATGTGGCCAAAGAGAAACAGTCCACTATCCTCACATTTTGTCTCCTCTTGTTCGTAGTGGCTCAATCAGCCATCTTCTTTTTACTCGAGATTCTATTCCAGCACGCCACTGTGTTTGTATCTGCCACAGGTGTCTTTGTATTGGGCAGAAAGTGGTTATTCTCAAAGAGTTGCAACAAGGCAAAAGCCCTTTAAGCTGTCGTGCAGCGATGTATTTTGAGGCACTGGTTTTGTTATTAGTAATTTCCTCCAGATACAAGAAAGTCCTCAGACAACGTTGTGCAGATGTAGATTCTAAGATAAATGTTTTCCATTAATGATATAATATTATGTATGCTTTCACCAAGGCTTTGACTGTTTGAAAGAGAGTATGTACCAGTTCATAGAGGTATTTACAATCTTTGCAATCGTGTCAAGATATTGTAATTGGATCATATTTATAGGACTATGGACCAAGATGATGATTTTGCTTCGAGGATGCTATGCTTGAAATGCCTCTATATTTGAAGCTAATCGATATTGGACGAAACTCCACGAAAAACTGACGAAGATGTTCCTCCTGCTGCAGAATCCAAATCGAAATTATCATCCATATGCATGTAATCAAAAGCCGCATCAGCATCTGATTTGCTGATTGGGACTCAAGCGAATGGGGTCAGCAACATCTCTTTATTGCAACTTACTGATCAATTAGAGCATGGACTTGAAAAATAATATGATGTGCTCTCAAGAATCCAATTTTTAAGACTAAGGAAGCCCCAATAGAATCCAAAATAGAATTGAAACCATTACAAATAGAATTCCAATCAAGTTCAATTGAAGTCGCGAAGTATCTCAGCAATCTTACTAGTGACTGATATAACTGCTTTATTCCCTAACGATGGAACTTAGTGTTTTAATGCTTGGTAAGAGAGCCTTGCTTCCAGCTGAATTTCAACAGTGAATCTTCATCTTCTCCATCCACCAATTCATGCTCCAAATGGATCATATCTTCCAAGTCTTGCAATGGCACCATAGACATTGGCTCGCCATTATCGTCAAAGCACCAAGTACTTCTTAAAACTTGACCATTCAATGAAAATCGAACCCAGTACTGCGACTTATCATGGACTGTATTATTTTCATCTTCTTCTCGAATCAGTTCCATCTTGATGTAACTCCCGTATTCTGGCCATTCGGTGGGTCTTTCGAGTTGTAACAAACATAGTAGACCAATCAATGTAGAATCATGTGCACTATAGATTCGTAACCACGGTTCACATTCTTCCTCCTCGCTATTATTACCCTCAGCGACATCGTTATTCTTTGGTTTACAATCTTCTTCAATCTTATAATGCATACTCTCCAGTAAATTGTTTGCAAACTTCCACATGGCACTCTTTGCAAGTATTGGATGACGCAAGTTCTCAAACCATCGCCACGCCACATGATTCGATACGGCTGTTACATCATCAGACGAAAGATTGGATGGGAGGATATCACGTGAATGGAGGCAAACTAATATCTCGGACATTTGAGCCCATGATAGAACTTTTTCGGTGGTAGTAGTATCGCCACCTCCATTGTCTTTTTCTTCACCGATACCAAAGGATATACCGTGTGCCCCCTCGCCTAAATGTTGATTCAACTCCTTGGATATTCTATGGCTCAAATGCTTCAATTCTTCTTCTCGTTGCTTCAAATGCGGTCGATTGGACAAATGACTCTCAAGCACAAGTTGCTGCGGCGATTGCCTCGGCTGTGGATCGGGAATGAGATAGGAGTTGGTGTCTCGTACGTCGATTTCAATGGGACCATCATCTTCGGTAACAGTATCCGGGAATAATCCAGTAAGCAATGCTTGCACCGATTGAATTGTTCGTGGAAAATCAGTACTCATGACTTTGATTCTGCGGGGATGCAGCGGTTGATCTTTTGTGAACAGCCTCCCGTTGTTGACAAATTGGTGCTGCTGTTTTTGTTTTGAACTTTCACTAGAAACAACACCAACATCATCATTATAATCATCATCATGTCCCAGCTCGTCTCTCAATCGTTCGCCAAGAGACACCATCTGCAATATCCCCATCATGGTCAACTGACCGAATGGACCACGTCCACTGGCCTTATGCGTATTGGGCGTGTACCCCTTATCGTCGCGAAGCAATGCCGTGCCTCGACGTATCCCCTCCAACACATGAGGTTCCGGTAATGTCGATTTCCAGTAGTCCTCGTCGATTAGCGGTGTGATGGGCGTACGATCGCCGTGTCGATGGATTATTAGTACTTGACGGAGGCGTAGGAGCTTTGTGGAGGCTAGGCAGCTGGAGAGGGAGACGAGGGAGAGGAGTGGGAGTGTGGGATGAAACCTCATCATTGTTGGAGAGGTATAGTAATATGCGATGATGATGAATGACCGGTACGTGAGAGATGACTGATGTTATGCGATGAGCGATGAGCGATGAGCTGCGCGATGAGATTGATGAGCGACGCCGAGCGAAGAGGAGGGGAGAGAATCTTTGAGCGGCAATGACGATATCTGATATCTATTATACATAAGCAACAGAGGTAACATATCATAAAATCGTATTAAGCTACCTGTAATACCATAGTGATGATGTGTGATGTGCTTACCATTGTCGATTGTGGCAAACAAACAATGCGAAAATGGGACGACCGACACAACGAAAGGGAGGCAAAAAGAAGGGCAACAGGTTGACAAAGAAGAAGAACTACAATGAGCGGCCGATGCTACGCTTTAGGTTCGGCGACAGAGTTGAATGCTGGCGTGGAGAAGGGTATGAGCCAGGCACAAGTGAGTATTATAACCTTGTGAAAAATGTCATGAGTATCTCGAACTATCTCTATCACTCACAAATCCATCAACAGTTGTAAAACTCTGGTATGATTCTGAAATTAGTGAAGATGGCGTGTTCCGACCGGGCACACCGGGCTTTGTGGCACCATATCAAATGATTACGGATTCCGGCGACCTCGTGTATGCTCCTTATGACCATGACTATTGGATTAGAGCATCAGATAGTCCACCTATGACCATTGAATATCATGAACTCTGCCCTGTAGAATTCAAGTTAAACTACGAACATAATCCAGAATGGCGTCTTGGTGTTGTAATGCAAGCAAGAGAGAGCTGGGTTGAAGAAAACCGGGCTCCCTATTCCATTAAAGTTCTCGATGACGGAGAGTTTTGTGGTCAATTGCGTCCATTTTTTGGGCCTAAGCAATATATTAGAAAGGCTGAATTGCGATTCAAGAGAGGTGATAGAGTTGACTGTCGAAGTGAAGAAATTGGTGACTGGCGTTCAGGAACTGTCTTGAATTCGAATCATGACTGGGCGGAGCGTGGCTGTCCACCTTACTTCATCCAATTTGACAATGATGGTGCAGAGTTCTATTGGGGTTCAAATGATCGTATCAGAGCAAGTGCTACAAGTGCACCAGTTTCACTTGTTGGAAATAGGGACGACTCCTTGTTCGAAACTCCTCCAGCAATGCCCGACTGTCCAGTCTGCTTTTTGCCCTTTCCCATTGAAGACGATGCTTCTGCTAACAATCCATGCTGTGGTCAATTAATATGCAGCGGCTGCAGCTATGCGATGTGTTTCTCTTCTCCAAGAAGATGCCCATTTTGTAGAGCTCTCCCTGCGACTGGAGATAATCTAATTGCCTTGATCAGAAAGCGGGTGGAGCTCAATGATGCCGAGAACATATTCTGTATGGGGTGTTACTACAGTATTGGTGATGAAGGCCTTCCCAAGGACAAACACAAGGCCTTTGAATTCTTCCTCCGTGCTGCTGATCTTGGAAGTCCTCGTGCGTGTACAAACGTCGGGATTGAATATCTTACCGGTACAGTGACAGAGAAAGATCTCGACAAATCAAACTTCTACTTCGAAAAAGGAGCTAAACTAGGCCAAGTCAAATCGAGGCACAACCTTGGAGATCTAGCAGCGTCAAAAGGTGATTGGGAGCTAGCATACAGGCATTGGAAGATATCAGCATCCTCAGGATTACAGCATTCACTTGATCGATTCCGTGAGGGATATGAGCAAGGTATGTCGAGCAAAGAAGAGTACGAAATCGTTTTACGTGCTAGTTACAAAGCTAAAGCCGAAACGTGGAGTGAGCAAAGGGAGATGGCTGCCCAACATTGTTCTAGAGAGAGCAAAGTGACTCTCTTAGATTCTGCTTGAATTCAAACGGTAAACGTGAGATATTTTCATGCCCGCGTTAGCCATATTTATGATCAATTGGAAATACATATGTTAGAGAAAAAGAAATTATAATCATGCCGTGTCATTGCACAACATTCGCAGCATTAATAGGTTGTCTCATTTTCATTTGTGCATAAGCTGAAAGTTGGAGTGTGCAAAGGGAGATCGCTCAACAACTTGGACTTCACAAATTTTGTGAGAAGGACTTGCTTGAATTCGAGCGGTGAGACATTTGCATCTTATATACATGCAATGTAAATTGATTGCATCGACAGAGGTTTTGCAATGTAATATTTGTCATAACAGAAGTATTATTCGCAGTTTAGCTCAATTAGATATAAAGTTGCCTCACTTGACTCCTGAAACGGGTTAAGTAACGAAGGTTAAGTAACTTATACACTATCATTTCAAAGGACAGAGTCATGGTTGATCTGTCCCACTCTTTCTCTTGTATTGTGGGCCTCGTATCACATGTTTCGTGCCTTTCACTGTCATCTGAATCTGTCTTTCGGTCTCAATTTCATTTTATGTATCATCCATCACAACATCTATTTCCCCGACTGCGCTAGTTGCCAGGTGGAAACTCTCGAATACACTAGACATTCAGCCACCAAATGCACCAATAATGTTTACCCACGCGCAAAAACCATGGTATAACTAATACAGAATTCCCTGACCGCCAAGGGCCACCAAAATAGCCACCCCAATCGAAATATACAGAATAACATTCGGCTGACTCTTCTCGCTATCAAGCCCCGTCGACGCCTCGCGCTTAAGCCTCTCCTTCATTGAATTCGAGAGATTATCTCTCGGTTTCTGAGCCACATCCGTTTCGTCGTCGTAAATCGTCCCATCGACCGATTTGGACATTAATTCATCAACGCTGACACCAGCGGCTGCGGCTGCCTCCTCACGAAGTTTGGCGGCTTGTTCTTTGAGTTTGGCTGCCTCTGTTTCGGATTCGGTGGCCATGCGGCGGCAGATTCCCGAGGTGCATCGATGACGGTTATTGTGGTTTGATGGTGGGGTTGATGCGTATCCTACTCGTTTCATGGGGACGTAGGACGTGCGGGGTCTGTCGGTTGGGGCGAACGCCGTGGTTACTGTGGCCGCGATGGCTACGATGGCAGCGATGAGTAGGGTAGAACGGGCGGAGGACATGATTGCAGAGGCTTCGGTGTTGTTTTGTGTTGAACGCTGACGTTTAGATCTTTCAGGGGTATTTAGGGGGCTCCCGTGCCTATGAGGCTGACACCTAAGAGTATCCGCTACAGAAACATAAATCTTTGGGGGCGACTTTGCCTTCTAAATCGTTCGCCTGCGCTTTCATCGCCCTTTTTTTCCCTTTTAACCATGACGCAGACGACACCACAACAACAATACCACATCTCACACAAATGAAAATCGCAGGGGATTTCAAGGCACAAAAATAGAAAATAGACAGTCACACATAGACCATCATGAGATCCTTCCGCAGCACCGCTCTACTGGCCATCTTGGCCACCGCATCAGCCTTCACCGTCCCCCAAACAACAATGAAAACGACAACATCAGCTCTCTCCATGATGTCAGACGATCGCCGTTCCTTCCTCACCACATCGGCAGCCTCGCTTCTATCCCTCGCAACAGTAACAACCTTTACAGCATCACCGGCATCCGCACGTGTCTTCCTAGACCCGGCAATGTACGGTGATCAAGAATTACGTGTCTCGGCCGTGGACTCGTTACGTGAGTCGGTCCGAAGGGCACTGCTTCAAAAACCCAATTTGGCCCCGTACTTCTTTGAACTTGCCATGTTGGATAGTCTGAGTTTTGATATTAACACGAGTGAGGGTGGACCGGACGGCAGTGTAATTAAGGCAGTGATTAGTGCCAATGAAAAGGACGGTGGACATATCGCCGGATTGAAAGAATGTGCATTGATTTTGATTGAGGCAAAGAAAAATCTGAAAAAGTTGAGTGCCATTACCATTGCCGATGCTGTAGCTCTCGGTGGTGCCGAGGCGGTAGCAGCGGTTGGAGGACCTATACTGCCATGTCAATTGGGAAGGACGGATGCTGCCGCCAAGGCACCGGTTCCTTCTTCTATGCCACCTTTGAATTTATTTACTGGGGATGTGTCACTTTCATTGGTGGCAGACACCTTTCGTTCTTCGGGTTTGACAGAACGTGAAATGACTGCATTGCTGGGATGTTTGTTGAGCATAGACAGTATCGAAAAGGCCACACCAGAGGGTGATTGGAAACAAAGCTCCAAACCACGATTCCGTGAACCGGGCAAAATGGGACGTATGTCAGAATTCAAGAAATTAACAGATGAGGATATTGCAGCGGAGTTAGCCAAAGATGATGATGATGAATCGTATACTATTGAGGGTGATGATGATTGGTACATTGCCGATACGTTTGGAACACAGGAGGATAGGTTTGGGAAAAGCGTGGCAAGTCAAAAGATTGAATTTAATACAGCTCTCAAGACTTTAGCAAAGGGTGTTGGGGACACGCAGTATGGATGGGTTAAAGACTTTTTGTTGAGTAAAGGTGAGGACTGTTGTGAAGAAGTATTTTTGTTGTGACTTGAAATTCGATCTTGACTTGAACAAACTACTTACAAACCACAATTTCTTTGAATCGCAAAAAAGATTTACCAACTGCAGCAACTTGGGTCAAAAAGTACGGAGAGAAACCTCTCATTTACGACAAAGATTTAAAAGTGGCATACAACTCTGTTACACAATTGGGAGCGGAATTCACGGGGGGCAAATATGAAAGTTTGTTAAAGAACAAGAAGAGAAAGACACTGAATGATGATGAATTGGGCTTTTTGAACTGAAAATTTAAAGCGAATTGATATGAGGGGGACAGCCTGATCTATGGATAAACTTCGTAGCGTTAATCATACTGAGAGTTAATGCTATTGCAGAAAATATTCATTAGTGTTTTTTAAGTAAGTCTAACCTTGAGCAACCAATTTCTTATGCGTTCTATGTCAAATGTTGTCACGTGGTCATGTCATGTTTGCATATTGTTTCCCCTCAGTCGAAACCCTGTACTAAAGTACCATATTCTTTTTAGACATAATTATTATTTCTTGACATCGATGACCTCCCATCGAAACACGTTCTCGAAGAACTCAATGGTACCAGTGATGCACTTATCTAACCACGTAACATCCTTCATAAAACACATGAGGTTGTAAATTAATAAATTTGTAAGTAGGTCTCTTCGTTGAAATGTTGAACAAAGAGAGTACCATGCAGCAGTATAATTAGTTGAAGAAGCTCACCTTTTCCCTCCGCATCTGCTGCATCTTCAAGAATTTCTGTGCCTCTCTAACTTTCTGTATTTCTTCCCGCTTCAATCGATTACTTATAGCTTCTATGTCTGTTGTATTGGTGATGACCTCTGGAGTTGCTTCGTCGGTGCTTGCAGTAGTATCTCCTCCTCTAGGAATGACACTGCGTGCGTGCACATCATGCACCTTTACATTATTGTGACACTTCTTGCCAATGAATGTTATTGGCTGTGATGGCAGCGGTAAGTAGTGTGAGTGACAGTGCTGTAGAGGTCCTAATAGCATGAGGACGATGAAGGACATTATTATTCGAGCCATGTTCACGATATTATTATTTAGTTGACAATAAGTACCATACCTCTGGTCTGCCATTATGCAAGTGTTGATTCATTCCGATTTCGATTCGTCTTGAAGTGATGTCATAAAACAAATCCACGATCTTCAAAAGATTCTCAGAACAAATTCGAGGATATCATACTGATTCCTACGTAGAAAGACACACATCGCGCCCTTTTGCCTTTTGTTTTGTTCTGCTTCGACCAACGCAATATGTGAAAACGCCAGAATAAAACGGCTGAAGAGAGGACCGATTGAATAACTAAACTGCAGCGCACTCTCAACAATAAGACAATCAAAATCGATACAACAACACACACAGCATCAACAAATGTCGAATGATATCAAAGAGCATAATCAAGGCACGATAACGACACGGCCCCATCTCGCCCACCTCTGCGATGACACCCTCCTCCGAATTCTATCGTACTGCAACCTTCCATCGTTGGTACACCTCACGAGAGGCACCTCCAAACAATTACGGAATCGATTCCATCATCCCAAGGAGGAGCATTATTGCGATGACATTATGATTGACAGTGAAACCAGCGAAGAGCAGCGACGGGGGTACATCGTTCCGACCTTGTTGTGGAGTCGAGTCTTCTCCAATCACAATTTTGCACCCGAAAACACAACGTCATCACTTGTGGATCGGTACTGCAGTGACTATTACGAGGCTCTTCGTCATCGACTCGAGCTGTTTGCACGACTGGCCGGGAAACGACGACTCGGTACGAAAAAGAAGAAGGCAAATAAGAATAAGCAGTGCTTCTCGTTGCCCAATCGATACTTTAACTTTGTCCCCATTGTGCCGCCCGACATGATGAATTATCCTCCCGCTTCGTTGAATGGGGGTAATGATGTGGAGGGAGGGGCACATTTTGATTTCCGAGAAGTAGATGATGATGATGAATTCGATGACGATGATGATGACAACATCATGTACATTGATAATAACGATCCACCACCCGTTGAATTCACATGCGATTCCTTCACCCTAACCTCCCATGCCACCGGTACCGAATACGTCATCCTCAACCCCTATTCGGGTTCTATCGAAGTACACGCCAGTATTGGACAATGCATTAGGGTCCGAAGAAAATCTATTGGAATTGGCCATGTACGATGCCAGTGAACACATTCTACGCAAAAGAAGGGATAATACTACGAGGCGGTCGTTATTGGTATCATCTTCTTCGCATGCCGGTGAAATGCATGATTTCGAAGATGAACGTAGCGAAGACATTGCCGGAGAGGCCATACACCAACGTTACATTCAACAACCGAAAATGTACGATACTCCTCCATCTCAGGTATTGTTTAGTGTACAGGATTACTTTGATTTGGATTTAGAGGATTACTTTGGCCCTCGTACTCCCTTTGCATCGAGTCGAAGGGGTAATGTAACAGTTGATTGGGTAGGCGTGGATACTCATGTGGCAATGAGTGACGATGGGAAGTCCGTGAATGGGAATTGGATTGGAGCTGCTAGGATATTGACAATGGAGTCGGAACGACGTGATGAGGAGGAATTACATTGTACCGAGGTGTTGGCATGGAGCAATGTTGGGAATGTCGATGCAAAGTACGGATCAAAATTTGTTTGCAGGGTGGCAGCATCTTTTTACTTCCTTGATATATGTGCCAAAAGTGGCACGCTCTATGCAGCGTTTCAGTTGGGTAGTAGTGTATTTGAAGGTGGCAATTTAGATTCCATGAGTCATGGAGGAGCAAATAATGAAAACCGCCACCGTGATCTAATGGATATTGATGACGAATCGATTGTTAATGATGATGGCGAGCCGATTCGTATGAGTCGAGTCGTTCATCGTTTTCCATTGGTTGGATGTAATGGTCAATCGGAATGTTTGGATTCGATTGCTGCTTACTTTCCATCCCCAGAGGCATCCATTGTCGCGCAGTATCCAGTGTCGTGCTTCTCTGTAGACAAATCCGGCCAATTCTTAATCGTTGGGACAGTACATGGTACTGTTGAGATGTGGCACACGGGGGTACATTCTTCCAATAGCAATTGTTCAGAATCCCCTCGTAGACTTGAGATACTTAGCGTGCGAGAATCCTTCTTGAAGCGCGCCAGGTCAATGACGATTGGTGCAAGATGCAGGATTGATTTGGAGTGTGATGCTAAACCTGTCGAATCGGAGGAGCATGAAACGCAAGATGATCTTGCCTTGGTTGGAGACAGCGGTGACGATGAGCTACCTCACAAGAATCCTACTTGTAAAATATCTCAAATCATCCTGCCTCATCATCTCCCAGTGCAACGTGGATTTATCACCAAGCAACGTGACTCTGAGTCGGGAACTACACTATTACTCTGGCAACCTCGTAAAATTTCAACAGAGGAAGACGCTTCTGATCTAACGAATCATCAGTTTCAAATCGTATCAATGATCAATCTCCCACTCTCATCGCAAAGTCATCCAGAAATTCACTTTGATGGGAGGCGTCTCATTGTCTTTGGCCAAGATCACATTGGACCAATCATTCTTATCTATCACGTTCTCGGAACAAGATATGATCAAGATGCTTTCTCAGATGAGGCTAATACAACGCCTGCCGAGAAATCGAATGGCAAGGGGAATCAGGAATCTGGTGGAGTCATAAACTTGCTTGATGAACATCGCATCAAGTTTGTGAACCGAATTCGGCATGCGGGATTGGGTGGGTTGGAGTACTTTGATTCGTTGATCATGTCGGCTAACGAAAGATTCATTGTTGTCAACACCAAATGTGGCAATTTAATTGCATCGGACGGGACAAGAAATGCTAGTCAGGGTTTGTTGGTGATTGATTTGAAAGAGTATGGAGGAAGTGACTGAGATTTCGTACTTCTGGCACTCAATTGGGGATATTATGTGAAAGCTGTCACCTTAGACTCTTTTTTCTAATAGCAATATGAACAACTTTTATAATTCTCCTTGTAGTAGTCACAGCTGGTATGGTAATCAAGAGGAAAATTGTGATTTGACTGAATTGCAGGCTTCAACTTTGTGAACAGAACTCAAACTTTCTAGAATGCATCAGTATCTCCAGCATTGTATTGCAGCGGTTGCTGTCATCAATCACTAATAATGTTCTTACTCATAATTAAAGCTCCAAGTTGCAAGAATAGATTATGTTATTCAAGTTGACAACAGCAGTGTACTCATGTTCAAAAAGGGTTGGGAAAGCCTTATGACAAGGCTGACATGGGAATTCTATGTCCACAACAGTCACCACAAGCTGACTTTTGAGTGAGATTCATGGGTGGGGGTAATTTTGGCTTGAAACCCTCTCATTGCACACAAAGATTGAGTGAATTTCATGAAATACGGGAAACTAACAGCTGCTAGAATGTTCCAATGTCTCATTAAGTATAATGAATGGTATGGCAAGGCTGAGATTGGAATTCAATGTCCATAATGGTCACCACAAGCTGACTGCTGAGTCATGGGTGGGGGTAATTT
>JALLPH010000256.1:0-24048 GCA_036939855.1 Cyclotella choctawhatcheeana
GGTCATTTGGGGGGGGGTCTATCTGAAACTTTGGAAGATTAAATTGTCCCCGCCTAATGGGAAAGTGAGCGTTTATAATTTACAGCACTGGTTTATTATAACCCTTATTTTTACGATTTTGACATTTTGGTAATCTTATGATCCGCGTTTTACGGTATGTCCTTACCTCTACATAGTATATAGTACCCCTTAATATGATTAATCCAATTAATCACGCAAGATCACTCACACTCGGAACTCGGAACCATGAACCATCTGAACCATCAGCCAGCGAAACGTGTTGTCTACAACAGGCCATCTAAGCCACCTCTAGAATCTCTCCATTGGAAGCGTCTCGTTGGCGATGATGAAACTGCAAATCAACCAAAAGATCTGATCAACTCACACGAAGAACTCATCAAAGCCTTCCAAACTGATGTGTCTTCCATCAAGTCATCAAGCAATAACAAATCGAACTATACAAAATTGGCGTTGTGGAGTATTATAATTGGTTATTGCGAGGCATTGGCGACGCATAAGGACGAAGCGCGCAGGTATTCCATCTTTCCAGTTCCGCTGTCTGCTCTTCGTAATTTGGTCGACGAGTTCGTCGAATTGCTCCATGACATAACAGAAGAAGCAAACAAAATTCTCAATGCCAGCAATAACAACAACGATAGAAAAGGTAATTCGTCAAACGACGGAATCACGTCAAATCCTCCATCTCTTCACAGATGCACCGTGCAATCTCTATCCAACGCCATATGGAAAAGAGCACAAAACAAATCTCAGATGAAAGATGAATTACATGCCAACAGCCTTTACATTTGCCTCTGTGGAGACGTTGATAACAAAAGCCTCGATTGTTTCGGTGCTGCATTACTAACTGTCGTGGGCATGAATATATTGGGGTTCGAGAGTTACTTGACACTTAGTGAGGATCATGCGTATGAGAGCCATTGGGAAGAATCCGCAGGCAGTGATGAGATGACTGCAGAAAGAAGAAGAAGAACTACGTGCGAAGTAGCTATACCGGGAAATACTAAGGCGTCTCAATGTAAACGAGGTAAAGAAATATCTCATACATTTTCAGAATTGAAATCTAACATTACTCCAGAAACATCTTGGCTATACATGGCATCGAATGCAGTTGTATGTGATACACCTGGGATGGTGCTTGGTGCTATTTTGGGTAACGTGAATTGTGACGTGGAAAAGCTTAAAAAGACTAGTAGCAGCAACGACGAGAAGCCTCAAGTTGTAAGCGAGGAATTGTACAAACTGAAGCGTGATATGCTCTGGATTTTGTATGATGCTGGGTTTATTGCACGATTCCCGTTTGCCTTGATGGAATTAGGTGAATGCGAAGAACATTTTGGGAGTGAAAGGGGTTTGCAATGGGTAGATATCGGAGATTTGATAACTACGAGAGAAGGAGAGAGTAGTAACGCCGATGATAAAAAGTCTAGAGACGAAATGATGGCACTTTGGAATGAAAAGCTGTTCTTGGATGCCATTCACGTGTCACAGACTATTTATGGCAATGCACAAGTGTACCCTTATCTCTATGCTGGACATTATCACAAAGATGCAGGCAGAAAATCATCTCGGGACGAATATAGACTTATAGAGGCTTTACGACTGTATTCGGAAGCAAGTAAAGTGGCAAGCACGTACAAATACGAAACGAAAGATTCTATGCAATTAATGAAGCATATGACAACAGTTGGATCATTGATCCAAAAAGATATTTTGCTGATTCCTGACAGCAAAGAGATTAGAGGGTGGACCTGCCGTGAAAATGCCGTGGCTGCTGCTACGTGGGTATTAGCTTATTATGATTCACTCATGTTTTGGGAAGAAAAAGAAGCGGAAACATTTGTTGAAATTCTTGGGCGATCACACAAATTATCTCTACCCAAGTTGTTTCAGCATTTCCCTTTGGATATTAGGTAAGTCATGAAAGTCACCATGTCATTTGTAGGTATATTTTTGGGTGTTTGTGGATTTACTTACAATTCATTGACGATAGACTTGATGGAATAGCTCAACTTCATAATACTGATGCGCAAACTACAAAATATTCAGCAATAACAGAACAGCAAATTATTTATTATAGACAGCCTAGTGCGAGACGCTTAGCTAAAGGCAGTTTGTTAATTACAGCACTTTCCAAAGAAAAAATAGCTGTTAAAGACTTGGATATGGCACTGCCAGCAAGTGAGAGCCACAGACAACGGAAGCGATCTCGTAGAGGTAGCGATTGAACCTTTCTTGAAAAGACCTTGGTTGGTGACATAACATAAAGCCTAACATATTACCTATCTAACGACCTATCTAACGTTATGTCATTGAATCTGGGGAACCCACTCTCCTAGATGCTAAAGTTGAAGCCACTCCGATGGCAGCTAAACCACTGCCACTCTCTAAACTCTCCTCCTCCTCATCCGAAAATACACTTAGATCACCAGACCCCGGTTCACTCCCAGACTGCACACTAGATTTATCAGACTTCACACTGGTTTCAACAGAACATTCTTCCACGTCAACCTCTTTCATCGGGGCATTTTTATCCCCTTCATCGGCAGCTCCCGCAGATTCCGTATCCGAATCTGTATCATTAATCGGCCTCATGTCTATCTTCTCCGTACTTGGCAGTAAGTTAATGTCATCATCTAAATCCATCGTGGGCGGTGCTTGCAATTGAGATTGTAAGGGTTCGGATTGATCAGGTTTGGGCCCATTGCGATCATTGTGCTTACGTCGACGTATTATAAATATGGCAAGGCAGGCAAATGCTAAAGCGAATATAGAGATGCCCACCGGTAGGAATATTGACATGCTCGAGGATGTGTCGGGCGAATCATCGATTGCCTGTGCTGCATTCGTATCTATAGTAACGTCTGTAGTTTCAGTTTGCAATTCTTCTTCGTTTGGGACACCCATATAAACCATCTTGACGACGTTGTCAGATGGATAGCTTCCATTCTTCATACCAGATTCAATGCTTTGTAAGACAGACGAGACATCATCGTTTTCAGACCATACAGTCATGTACCCTCGAACGGGTGTACAAATCGTATCCTCTTCGGTAACGTCAGTTGTGCAAGACTGTCCCTCCAACACTTTATCTGCAGGATCGGAATCCAAGGCAACGACACCATTATCATTCGTGCGTTTATTCCGTAAGTTCCGACGACGCAACATCATCTTCTCAACCTTTTCGGTATTACAATCGATCAATCCAAATTGATTCGCTACTGCTTCCGTCATGACATTTTCCAATTCAGTCACGGTGTTCCCAACGTCAACATCTCCGGTGGTGGTGATTAGTTCGTAATCGAATGCAATCTTGTATTTTTTGGCGGATGTGTCGTCTGGTGATAGTTCACCGGATTGGAGTGAGGTGGGGTCCGGGTGACAAGTGTAAAATGTAGATTTTGTGACGGTGGTTTGATGTAGGGTGGTGTTGGTGGCACTTGCGTCTTTCCCAGCCGATTCATCTTTGGAATCTTCCTCGTCATTAGTTTGACTTGTTCCTTCCGTCTGTGAAGATTCATTGGTAGATCCACTACTCTCTGATTCATTATTTGTGCCATCTTTTGCAGATTCTCCTTCTCCATTCACGGTGACTTCACTTTCTTCCGAGACAGTTGTATCTTTACCGTTGGATGGCTCATCACTGCCCTGAGATGAACCTTCCACGGATGCATTATTTTGTTCATTGTCTGTATTGGTAGATGCCTCATTAATCTGTGAAGACACACCACTTTCAACTTCTTGATTCGTATTTGCATCGGTAGATTCATCCTTGTCATTAATGCTGACTTCTTGTCCCGATGAACTTTCTAATGCATCATCAAGTCCACCACTGCTGCTGCTGCTGCTGCTGGGCTTCTCATTGTCAGCTCCATCATTTTGCGTCGATCCATTTGCAAACACATCTTCCACCTGCATTCCCTCTGCATCATCCTCCTCCATCACAGCCTCGGTGGTTATCGTCATCACAGCCTCAGTAGATGTACTTACAGTCGCCTCCGTAGTACTAGTCGGCTGCCATCCCCACAAATACTCCTCCCAGGCATCGGCATCCATCGCCTCGGTAGTTCGACTGGGTACTACCGTACTCTCTACACCACTACCGCTGGAGGTACTTTCTCCCCCTCCGCCCGACAGCAGGAATTCATTCTCGTCGTTAATGACACCTGTTATGGTATCATTGCGACACGGCAAGAGGTCGAATGTGAAGGTATCATCGTCGAGGAGAGAGGAGTAGAGGAGGATATTGGCGTCGTTGGAGTCGCAGGGTGTTTCTTCTTCTGTTGTGGGTGGGGCTTCGTTCATGATATATGTGATGATATTGATTAATGATTATGAATGCATTAGTTAATTGTCTTTTTCAGTGTGGTAACTCGAAAGAAAGAATGCTTATGCAAGTGAGAGATGCTATGTTACACCATTGTGTGTTCCCGACCCAGTTTGGTTTTCTGTGTCAATCGTTTGACGAGTTGATCGGCTCAATGTAGGCTTCATTCTGGCCTCTCTCTTTGTTCACACACATCATTCGATCAGTCTATCTCTCTTGCAGTCTTCCTTTCTGTCAAATTTTCGGGACAATTTTGGCTTTTTCGCCCGCCATTTTTCTGGTGAGGCTTAAACAAATTTGGTGGAATTATCAGTCTTGGAACTTGGAACTTGGAAGAGTGTTGAAGATGGGGGATCAGACTTTAAGTCATACTTTAGGTTTAAGTAGGTAGGAGAGATGCCAACGGTTTTACATACGAAGTTCAAAATTCAAAGTTCAAAATCGTCTGTGGTACCCCCAACACCAACAACCAACAAGCAACAAGAACAAACGAAACCCAACAACTGACGATAAAACATCGAATTCAATAGACAGCCATACTCTTGTTTCACAGTTGAACAGTGAAAATGTAAGCTCTGAATGGCTTTGTTTGGTTGGTCTGCCTCAGCTGCACTGTTTCGAATCCCTTTGTTCTCAAATTACTCTCCGTCATTTTTTTTTGAATTCACAGAATATAGAATATAAATCATGGAGTCCAATAAACCAGAAGACGCCAACAACCCAACACCGGAATCCACCGAAGAATCATCAACAGCCAACAAATTAAATTCGATGGAAGATCCCGAAGATTTGGATATGTTTGTTCAAACGTTAATGGATAGCATGGTGAGTGTTGTAACAACTTGATTACAAATATGTAAACAAAAAAATGCTTCTAAACACGCCTCCTATTGCTCTGATGTACGGTAGAACACCCGATTTTCGAGACTGAGTAATACAATCTTGACACGAATGGATGATATGGGTTCTAAAATTGACGATCTCGAGAAGAGTATTGCCGAACTGTGCGAGGAGGTGGGGGTGAAACCCGATGCGAGTCTGTCCAATGCGGGGGGTAATAAGGCCAAGCCGTGAGAGAAAGAGTTTTGTCCTCTATCGAGGAGAGAGAGAAAGAAAGAAACCGTATATTAAACATTGGACATTGGAGTGTAGAACTTTGAGCTCTCGATTTTTTCACTCTACTTCATATTTTGGTCCTTGAGAATTGAAACAATACCGGGGATGAGAATGTACTGCAATCCCATGATCTCAGGGTCTGTATATTTTATTCATAAATGAAATTTGCAACTGGGGTCTTAGTCATCGCAGTAACTTGTAAAAAGATGACCCAGCCTTTAGTTTATTACCTGAAAAGCTAACTGAATTCAATTTTATCTCAGTGCCCTAATACACACTTTGCACTACTTGGCGGTGGCACTAAAATGCTGTATTAATCAGTGTTAATAATATAGCGAAAGCCTTGTTTTCCATCTTCTTGATAAGCTGACTGCATCGACTTGTACTTCAGTGAAAGTGTTCATTACATCTAGCTCACACTACTTGTTGGAAACAACTGGAAACTAATTATTTTAACGAGTTAATATGTAACTGTTCATTACATCTAGCTCACACTACTTGTTGGAAACAACTGGAAACTAATTTTGACGAGTTAATATGTAAGGCAACCCGAGTGGGTCACTGGCATAGAACAATAAACACTGCTACATGCAAGAGAGAGAAACAGAACAAATGTGGCATATTTATCATGAAAGATTTTGTCAAAGTTTGTTTTGTTGGATTTGACTCCCCGTCAAAATCTCCTCTTTCGTTTTGGCGGCGTTAAACTAGAACTCTCCTCGTCAGCTTCATTGTATCCGCGTTTTCTTTCTCCCTCGGTGGTCCCTGTCTCCGCTTCACCCTCGACAATGTCTTCATCGGCAACTTCTCCATCCTCTGATTCGTCTTCACTTTCAATGTTAACCTTTTCATCATCGACTGTAATTTCCTTAATATCTACGTCCTCTCTGTAAAGGCACAAACAAATCGTATGCAGGTATTGAGAGACATGTCTAAACATGTTACGTCAAATAACAGGTTAATAAAAACACACCTCTCTTCTTCACCTTCATCTGACTCGTCTTCATCTGAATTGGCCCCGTTGTCATCGATGTCTCCTTCATTTTCCTCTTGTTCATGTTCTTCCTCCTCTCTTTCTCCTGCAGCCTCCATCGCTAGTTTGTGTAGCTCGGCTGCTTTTTTTCTTGCTTCAGGCGACTCCATGATGGTGTTATGCCTGCCAGTATTACAAAAAAGATGTGAGATACAAGCCGTAGAGATGCCTAAACGAGAGTATAGCAAAACCTTAAACATACCTTTCGAGTGCAGCCTCCGTTTCAGTTCTCAACAACTGTATCATCGACACCATCTGATCACTCCTCTCCCTAGACTTGATAATTTGTTTTTGCAACTCAGTATTCAATATAATCTCTTTCTTCAGTTCTTCTTCGAGGAGACGGGCTTCCTCCGCTAGCTTGGCAACTTCTTCGGCGTCAGGGTTAAATGCTGCGGTGGATTTGGGAAGAGTTTTCTCCAACCAGGTTATAGACTTGGGTTCTCTGATATCAGTCACTGGTCAGATTGAATGTGCAAGAACGCGAGATCAGGTATATTAATAGCTGAAGAAGTTAAAGTGCACACACAAATGCTACTTACAATACCCAACTGCCCTGTCGGTGGCCGAACTCAAACACGAAAGTAAAATAGGAACACCATATGGCGTTAAAGGCTCCACCATTGAGTCCCATGGGATTAGATGAGGTCCCAATCCATTTTTCTTTCCACCTTTTAGCTTCTTACCATTCTCACCGTTAGTCACATTCGCAGACTCATCAGTGATACTGTTGATTCTCTTCGTGCCTTTCATCTTGTTAGCATCATCGTCATTATTTCGCTTAGGAGGAGATCGGGTCGAGTAATTATGAGAGGGTTGTGAGCTCTTAGACAACGGAGTGTCTGATATCATCATTTTCTGCAATTCTACAGGTGTTTCAATTTGAGCACATGCAATTTCAGCTTCTTTGAGTTTGCCTTCAATTTCAGTCCACATGTCATAGAGATCACGTGTAATGTTTTCATCCTGCTTAGCATGTCCAGCGGCAGGTGTGCTGCCTGATGCTGAAGCGGCACTTGTTGGTGTCTCATCTGTGCCAATAGTAGCTCCATCCCGCAGTAACTTTCCTTTGTGCACGATCGCTGCCTCGACATCTCTTGCCATTGCAAGAAGCACTCTCATCAAAGCCAAAACCCTTCCTCTGCGCTCCATTACTTCACGGAATACTTTCCACCTACCAAACTCATAAGTACGAGTCTTACGGACCAATTGACTGGCATGTACATAATGTGCACGTAGAGAGAGGTATTCAGTCTCAAGCTGTTCCCGTTTAAATTCCGTAAGTGAGATCTTCTTGCGTAACATAGATAGACGCTTCTCCTCTTCCGGATCAATCTTGGAAGGCATCGCAAAGCCGTCTGCGGATTTGGTGATATCAACGGTTCCTTCGACATTGGGGTGAGAGGAGAACATACCAAAGGTCCCACCCTTGACAGAGTCTTGATTCTTGAATACAAAGAATTGCTGATTGTAACCTATACAGGCATTACGATAGGCCTCCATGTGTCTCAAGTCTTGAGCTATCTGATCTCTGGATAGTGGTGCGACAGAAGGTGTTTTGGTAGACAGGTAACGCGAAGACATACCGCGGGCAATCAGGATCGGGTCTATCTGAGGAGGCCGAGATGAAGCAGTAGCTTTCTTGGTTTTCTTCGACATGGTAACCGTTGTTTTTTGTCCTTCAGCTTTCCTTGGTTTGTGTTATGCTGTGTAAGTTAGTGTTTTAGGCAGTATTGATTTCTCTGCGAAGAGTGCATGGACAGAAACGTAAGGTTAGAAGCGAGCCAATAAATAAATCTGATGTGTTCAAAGCAAAAGATGCTGATCAATTAATTTGATCGATTCTCGTTAACCTACAATCTCCGGTTGAATTCGCGTGTAAGGTAAGGCAAGAAGACTCTCAGAGCTAGCAGGTCAAAGATTTGAATCATCCTCATATTGCGTAACCATAATGGCACCTCACACACGCAGACACAGCAGGTTTAAGGTCAATACGCATACCCAGACAAGTGATAGATTCATGGCGCGGCCGCCTAGTGTGTTGCGCCAATCTCATGGTGTGACAGCAGACAAAGATCGAGTTCACCGGCAGCACATCAAATAGATACCGTTGTGATCGTTATTGATGAGATTCGTGATGCAGTTGAAACACAATCATTCATTTCACAGAGAGGGGCCAACAATGGAGAGCGATTGCATCATCGCATCAGCCATTTCCAAAAGATACCTTTATCAAGAACCAATTATGCAAGCTAGCGGCTGACCCCCACGGCGGTCAATTCAATAGCAGCGAGCCACAGACCGACGCCCATAGACAATGCAAACATTAAATTATCATCACAGAACACGATGCCGACGACGGCTGCCGGGTATGTCAGGCAATGGACTCGGGGGAACTCATCTACGATCAAGTGCATCAGAACGGCCGCGAAAAAAATTGGGGATTGCTCCCTCCCCCGATCAAATCGATAGGAATATTCCAACTTTACAAATCACACCATTGAGGTAGAGGGAACGGGGGCTTACCGTAGACGACACCGGGGGTGCCTTGTTATTCACTGGTGTTGGTGGTTAGGGAGGTTACAGGATGGCGGCGTTGGAAAGACGTCGCTGGCATCAAAGCATGTTGCTTTTTCAGTGTGTGTTGTTGTTTGCTTTTTCATCTCGTTAAAAAGGGGACTCTCCCAAAGTTGATTACCTCTAATGATAGATACCTTGAGGGTATCTCATTAGCTTTTTGTTTTATGAAGATGACATATCGAGTTATATTTGAAGGTAAGATATAATGGATACCGTGAGATACCTTATGCCATCTATCGCAAATCCCTATTAAGAATTCCCGCCAAGGGTAGGCCTACATATGGCGCAAACTACTTAAAAAGCAATTATCAGATACGTAAGTCCCTTGGCTTGGGATTGGGAGGATTCATGATTAGTTCAGAGTTCAGAGCAAATTGGAGAGTATGGTAATGGTACGAATAAGGCAGCAACGATCACATCTTTCATTTACATTTTTAGTTCAATTATACACAACTATGCCTCATAAGTGAGTCTTCGGGGACTGCTTCTCCTCCTCCTTTTACTGACATCAACAGTAGGAGAATTTGGGGTCAAATCATCACTGTTGACCTTGGCTTTCTTCACTTGCTTCCTCTTGTTCTGCTGGCTAGCTGTAGATGATGGTGTGACAGATATTGCTTTGATGGCTTGTTCACGAGACAATTCTGCAACATGCTCAACCGCACGATTTTCACCACTAGTTGCCTTTTCACGTGCTGCATCTTGAGCACTAATCAATGGAGGAGGTAAAGGTTTGCTAGCAGCAGCCTCTGTTACTGTTCCTGGCGGTTTTGCTGACAGCAGAATGTTCAATAAGTCCACATGAATTGACTTTTTGGCACTCTTTGGGGGCAGAACCACACCAGAGTTACCAGATGCAATCATTTCTTCGATAACTGATCTCAATTCAGCAATTGTGAGCTTTTCTGCTCCATGTTGTTCAAGCCGTTGCTGGAGAGTAGTAGGTGCACAGTGGCTGATGAACGGTACATGTTGTTGCTTCTGCACTGTATTACTCGATGCTGCTGATTCTGCTTTGATTTGTTTCATCTTTGGCTGACACTTTCCGCTTTCACAGGCATAACATGTCCGTCCACTCATATCCCAGGATGAAACTCTACCTCCACATCTCGCGCAAGTTGATTTATTGTAGATGTAACGACGTTCACCTCTTGCAGCTACCAAGGGATCGACGTTCGGATCAACAGTTAATATACTCCCGGAATCATAACCTCTGCGTAACAGTTTGACACTGGCATCCCAAATCCTATCAAAAGAACCTCGATCCAATTCCACGCCGGGAACTGTTGGATACACTCCTGCCAAGAAGAGGATTTCAGCTCTGTAGATATTCCCCGGTCCACTGAAGTAACTTTGGTCCATGATCAATGCTCCAATCGATTTCTTGGATTTGATAATCTTATCGTAAAGTAGATTCGGGTTGGCATCCGATCTCAATGGATCTTCGCCTAATGACGCCTTCTTGGTGGAGTACAGCGACAAATCGCCGTGTTGGACTGTCATGGCTGATAGATGCGTAATGTACTTGCTCTCGTTGGAAGTAATCTCCTCTAAACGTAGTCGAGTGGTTGATTTGACTTCGGGTTCGTCTTCGACCGGGGAATTGAATACGGCCCATGCACCACTCATCCCAAAGTGTACTGAGATGCATCAATAAACAGTAAGTGAAAGTTTTAGAGAAGTACAAATACGTGGACATATTCATATTATAAATCAATCAGAGTGGCGGACTTACCATGGACGACCACCTCATCTTTATCAACATCGTCACTAAAGAATGCAAATAGATTCTTACCCACCGCCTCCATACGAGACAGCGTACGTCCATCGACGGCCGATGCTCCGTCGGTGAAGCGAGAGTTGGGAGACGTGGCCGCGAACTTCCGCCCGACGAGTGTGGTTCGAAAGCGAGAGGCGATGCGATGGACTGAGTGACCTTCTACCATGTTGAGAGTGAGTGCGTTGGACGAGTTGGTTGATATAAAAAGCAAAATGAGTAGTGTTATTGCTCCCATGAAAGAAGTATGAGCATGAACTATGATGACAGCAATAACTCTGACTCGGGCGGTTGCGCGGGAACAGCTCATTTCTCTTTCCCGCCCGCGGAAAGTTTCAGTTTCAGGCATTCGCCGTTCGCCCGGCCACACGCTGAATGAGACGGCCGTGATTATGATCAAACCATTGCATCTACTCGTCACTTTCCTCTGTCTATCTAAAGCCTACACACAAGACTGTACCAACAATGGCATTGCCAGTTGTAAAGAAAACACCAGAGAGGCAAGTAGTAGTGATGCTTGCATGAACCAATCCGAGTTTCAGAAACTCGTGTCATCGTACTCCAGCGGTAGCAATTCACTGCTATCATCGTCACTTCGTGGAACAGTGGATGGTATCATATCACAAACAGACGCATCATCTTTTATCAAATCTTTACCGGACTTCATCGAAGCATCGGGTTACGAACAAAACTCCAACGGGAGAGCGTATGCAGCACCGCTAGGGTATTCCGCGCTCGGTCTTAAGGAGCTGAAATCATCTCCAGAGGCGTACAATACGCTCTTGCGAATTCGGGAACGCGTCCGATCGACTACGGAGAAAGCACTCAACCTCTGTCCGGGTAGTTTGTACATTGATTTCACTACCATATCGCAAAAAGTCGAGGGTGGGGCTCACACAGCTCATGCAGACAATTGTATACATTACTTTCGAGAGGATGGTGTGGCCATATGCGACACAACTAGAGTTCATCCGTACCCCAACCGAGTTGCTGCTAGTATCCTGTATTTAAATGATCCCATCAGTGGTGATTTTCAGGGTGGACAATTTTACTTCGCCAATAGCACTAACCATGGAGAAGTAGAAGAGGGCGGCATCGTTGATGTATCAGCGGGAAAGATGATGTATTTTACCAGCGGTGTCGAGAATCTTCATGGTGCATTGCCTGTTTTGAAGAGAATGCAAGATGAGATAAAGAACGTCACACCCAAACGTGTGGTCATGGCTCTTTGGTACGTGTTTGATAAGAATTTGATGGAGTCCATAGAAGATATACATGCTCCTACTGAGATATTTACAATTCGATTGCCTGATACTGTAGACAAGGATGCACTCCTTCAATCATTGGGTACATACCTGGTGGCACAACAAAACAAACCCATCACGGGATCTTGGAGTGTCAACAAATATGGACAGTCAGCATTGCACGTCTTGTTCAAAGATCATTCGGCAATGTTCTCAATTGACTTTGTGCTAGAAGATACATCCCGCATTGTTGTGGAACGTCATACCGATGTAAATGTACGAGCAAGTTTACAATATATGCTTCAAGAGTCAGTCATGTTGCATGGGGTGTTAGACGAATTGCTAAGGCTGTTGTCTGAAGGAGTTGCCGATAATCAACGGCTCAATAATTTTGATAAGGATGTTAGTAGCGCAAGGGAAAAATTGCCTGCCAGACAGGCTTAGAGTTGCCCTCATAACAGAACATAAACAAATGATATTGTTTCTTCATCTACTTGCTTTGAAGCTTCAGGAGCCATACAGCATCTCCTTGCTCATTTTTTCATGTATCAATGTAGTCTTCTTGAATTACCGAACCATTTAAAACTATACTTAAGTATATCCAAATATTGCTTTAACTTACACGAACACCAACTCCAAATCAGGAGATCAACTCAGTGAGGAGATCCCAAGGTACGCAAGTCGATCTCTTCACTCTCGATCCCTCAAATCAAAGCAGACAAACAGTTTACTATCCATCTTAAGAAGCACCAACTTCCTAGCCACAGCCAACAACCGTAACCGCTTTTCCAGAGTCCGAAGATTGTTATACGCAGCAACACATGTAGATGTCCTGTATAAGAATTCTTCAAAGACAATGGCCTGCACTTTGGGTAGGGTGGGGTTACACTTCGTAGATCACAGATATATCTATGTAGGTGTAGATAGGTGTACCTATCTACAGCTAGATATCTACACCTACCTATTACCTACACCCTACACCCTACACCCTACACCCAAAAGAAAAACAACACAACAACTAACCTAACCATGAACATGCATCAACCAATCAACCAATATTCTCCCAATAATACCCACCTCCAAGATCCCGATAACACCACCGATATCGACACCATCCTCTCCTTCTACGAAAACGATGATGACACAACCAACAACACCATGTCGTTACTACCCGGGGTCTTTTCTCAACTATCCCAAGCATCAAATCTATCCGCCACCGACCTTTCCGTCATGGACAATACCTCCATTCAAGAATCGATGCATTCTCAATTATCTTCTTCTCATTATCATCAAACTATCGAAATGGATCGTCAACGTGTCAAACTCGAACGTCGTAAGCGTAAACAACAACGCGAATCATCGGTCATGAAAACGAAGAAGTGTAAACAATACATTCTATCGACGAAACAAATCGAACGACGGAGAATGTATCGACGTATCAAGTATGAAAAGAGTATTGATCTTTCGAACGAGGTGGATGTATGTGATTCTATGGAGTATATGGTGAGAGATCGATTGAATACGGAGGAGATGCAGAGGAAGTTGATGCAAATTGCGAGGACGAGAGAGGAAGTGCGGAGAAAGGAAGAACGGGATGTATTGGATTGTGAGAGGGATAAACTTTGGGGTATGGTTGATAATGATGGAATGGGTAAAGAGAACACAGTTGATTCTAATAATGATGCAGCAGGAGCAATGGCAGCAGCATCAGAATCCAGAGGTGATGGTACTCACGAGGCAGCAGCATCCAAATCATCATCGGTACCTAACTGGAATTTCCAACAGGAGGGCTATGTAACAATGCCCAGTGGTCAAGCGAAAGAACTTCCATACTATATTTATAATATACTGTCCGAACGTAAGTCCTTACTCGGAATGATGGATGATGGGGAAGAAGGACTCATCACATCAGATTCTGTGAATAATAATAGCTGTGCATCGTCTATTTCTTATAATTTCGATGAAGAAGTAGAAGAAGGAGTGAGTAAATCTGGTAGAACCAAGTGTTCAAAGGTATCATCTATTCGTCTTAAGAAACGACACAAGAATAAGAATATTATTCAATGGGATGATGATGACGATACAAACCGCAATTCATTCCCACTGTATTTTAATCAACTCAATCCCAAAATGGATCTACGGAGCTTCACTACATGGAACAATATGGGACGGGAAAACATGATTTTATTGCATGGGAGATTAGCGAGACGATTGTGGATACGTATGATAGCCGGGGGTGTTACTCGTAATACCATTAGGCAGTGTCTTCCAAATAGATTATTAAGTAGTACCACTGCTGCTGCTGACGACAATAATTATGATCAGGCCATCAAACAAGAATTGATTGAATCGGACGTGTCAAATTCATCTCCATCATCCGAATCATCCGTTGCATCGGTGGACATATACGGATCATCGGATTATAAATCGCAGTTTAATCAATCGACAATACTAGACACTGGTTCAGTTGGCAATGTTATGGATCAAGGCAACGAATCCAATGACCCCATTCACAATCTCACGTCATTAATACATGGACTTCCGAGGTACACCCATCGAAATCGTTTCTACCTCAAAGTTGCCACCGAACTTGGTGGACAACGTCAATTATGGGAAACTGAGATTCAACCCAATCTGCCAGTACTGGAGTCACAATTATCATGCATGGAATTACGTGCACTCAAATCACTCTTGGGTGTGGATGGTGGTATTCCATTCTGGTGTAGTGATCCTGCCATGTCTACGGATGTGAATAGGCTTTATAAACGGATGCAAAAGATGAGACTGAAATTGATTCCTCGTTTGAGGAGGTTGATTCGTAGTGCGGGCGGTAATTTACGTGTCGATTCTAAAACTACCGTGCAGGAGATTAGTGATCCTGGGAAGTTTGTAGTGAATGACGCAGTCGGTGCAAAGTCCGGAGAATCGACAGAAAAGACTGCTATAGATGAAAAGACCACATCCAATACTTCTGGGATAGAAACCAATCAAGACAGTATTGATACTCAACCCGTAAAGACAGATGAAGTCGATGCTGTAAATACAGAAGAAGTTGATGTCAGCACCAAGTATATGCTTGAGCTCTCTGGCTCTCTTTTGGGGGCTATAGATGAAGCAGATTCTTCGCTTGAACGTGCTGATAAATATGCCAAGGTTGTGCACGAAGCGGATATGGATGTGACCAATATTAGCGTCGCCTTGTCTTCGTTTTTGAATGAGCTCACGACTTCATCGGGTAAGAATAACACTGAAATGTGGAGCGAGACGATCGACGAATACCTCTCATTAGTTGAAAGTCAATCCCGTCCCGCGGATATGAATCTTAATAAACGTGATGGAAAAGTACCTCAATGTTCAACGCTTGCAACATCTGTATTGACTCGTCAGGCATACACTTCCAATAGTGGTATCAAGGGTCGCATAAGAAGACAGAAGAGTAATATCAAAACAGAGGAAGATGAAGAGTACGAAGAAGTAGACAATTATCCTACAGAAGATTATGGGCCCACGCAAGAATTGCAAACAATTCAGCAGTCTGGAAACGACCTTATCAAGAGAGGAAGAGACTACTTGCTGAACGATAACTTACAGTTGTTCATCCCCATCCATCTCACAACGGGAGTCGCCATGCTGAGTGAGCATCTGACTCCGCTATCTGCTGAGATTATATCCAAACCATATTCTCCGGATGATTCATATGCTCGTACTCCTTTTGAATTGATTATGAAAAGCTTGGTTTGTCTAGAGGAAAATGACCAACTCATCTCCAGACCAACAGATGCAAAGTCAAGATGGGATGCTAGAGGCAAGGTTATCGATCAAGTTCTTGTCAACTCATGGGAAAGTGCTGCTGTTATTTTTAGACGATGTGTCAAGGAGGATCCTCACACTGTAGATAATTGGTTGTGGTATGTTGGCACTTTACTTGGGATTGTTTGTGTCAGTTCGGGTGTGCGGATGACAAGCAAAACTCTGCTGAAAATGGTTGATTCTAATTACGAAGACTCATTTGATCAAAGTCATGATGAGGTGAGATACCAATTGGATTTCTATGACGAGAAGAGAGTTTACGCATCGAAAGCTATAGAAGATTTAATTAAAGTGGCAGAAAAGGAAGACTGTCCTGTGTTTCACATGGGTGTTTCTTCTATTCTTGAATGGGACCATGTCATGAATTTGCTAGATGGTGAAGCATCACAGCTTGGCTATGATTTATCTGCTTCAGAGGTCAGGCGTCTATTCGTGGATCATGTAAGTCACTTGCTACATAAAACTGATTGCTGTGTTATTTCTCATTTGATACTCGTCATATGTTATAGACATACAAATGGGCTGTTGCCGATTGCTCCCAAAACGCTATCAACAAAGTCCAAACATTGTATCAGTCTCACGAATTGGCACTCGACGATTGTCTCAACGTTCTTGCTAGTGCTGTTGAAGCAAATCCCACAAAAGTGACTCATTGGTATGAATTAGCTACTACCCTCACGAAACTCAAAGCTGGTACACAAGACTCTGCAAGTGTCCAGTACTCCATGTTCAAGAACCGCGGTCCAGAATGGTCATGTAATTACTTTCATTCACCACCTTCTTCCTCTGCAATTGTTAAGTCAGAATTTGTCTCCATGGTATTAGATACAGTCGATTTAGATTCTCTTGCATTAAAAGATCATGGTAACGAAGCTTATGATGTTACATCAATCCACCACAAGAAATTATCTGCCGATCCAATGTGTGAAGCCATATGCCTAAAAATTGTTGTAGCAAATTATATGATTGGAGAATATTGTGACTTTGTTTGTGATTCTATTTGGTGGATTGCAGTAAAGCATTGGAGATGTGTTCACAAGAATGGCACAGATAAGAATACCAGTGCATACTTGGATGGATTGAATTGGTTGAGTTGTACTGCTGGGATACTTGTAATAGAATGTGTCGAGAAGAAGCAATTGCAAAGCTTGGAATATGAAAAGAGAATGACCATGTAGCAACTTGTAAATTTACATGATGAGCAGTCGTGCAATTGCAATTGTGTCTCTGTGTATCATTTTGGAGAAACTGTTTTTGTGTGTACATGATCTTTCTGCAGGATTTTCAGATCAATAGAAATGTTTTGATTAACCTATGTAAGTAATAACAATGAATGCAATATCATCGTTTGACAAAGCATATGAATAGTGGATCTGTAGTACTATTTCATTTGGAATGTTCAGAGTAACAACTACCACACCGTAGACCAATGAAAAAGAGCCGTTAGATGAGGTCACACGAAGACAAGAGAGTCAAAAAAGATATTTTGTCAGTGGAACGTTCTCATGAGGATGAGGGAAATGATTGACTTAGCAGTAAATCCATTAAGAATGAAATCTTATTTAGATACTTTCCCTCAACCTTAGTATTGCCCTCAAAATCACCAAAATACGTTAGAGGTAATATAGATGTTAAATATGAACTCTCAGGTAATATCTAATCAATCACCTTTAAGATTGGTAAGTATTGTTTTAGTCTTGTGTTGATTGGAAAGATCGCAAGTCATTTTCCCGCCACAGAGTGACCGTTCAAGGTGAACCTTCATCATCTCACATCCGTGTTCTTGTGCACAAACCAAAATCCAACAACAAAGCCAAGCTCTTCGCATAATCATTTCATTGGTCATTTCACAACACCCCCACGTTCATCTCATCTACTAAAACTAATTAACAATGGTTGAAGCACGCTCCTTCCTCTTCTCCTCCGAATCCGTCAACGAAGGCCACCCCGACAAGCTCTGCGATCAAGTCTCCGATGCCGTCCTCGACGCCTGTCTTGCCGCCGACCCCATGTCCAAAGTAGCCTGCGAAACCGCCACCAAAGACAACATGGTCATGGTATTCGGAGAGATCTCCACGGCAGCCAACCTCGACTACGAGAAAATCGTCCGCGATCAAGTGCGCGAGATCGGCTTCAGCTCCTTCGTCGACGATCTCTCGTCCGTCGAGTCCAAGGGACTGAGCTGCGACAACTGCGAGGTCCTCGTGCGTATCAACAAGCAATCCCCCGACATTGCCGGCGGAGTGCACATTGGCAAAGACGACATGGACGTGGGTGCCGGTGATCAGGGAATCATGTTCGGCTACGCCTCCGATGAGACCGAGTGCTGCATGCCCCTCACCCACCTCCTCGCCAACAAGCTGGGCAAGCAGCTCACCGACGTGCGTAAGGACGGCACCCTCTGGTGGCTCCGTCCCGACGGTAAGACCCAAGTCACCATTGCCTACGATCAGCTCGAGGATGGGTCCGTCATCCCCACCAAGGTTCACACCGTACTCATCAGTACGCAGCACGCCGAACCCTCCAAGGCCAAGCGGACCGAGGAGCAAGACGGCAAAGATAACCGACCCGCCTGGACGGGTGCCGAGGAAATCGCCCCCTCCATGGCTGAAATGAACAATCTCATCCACGATCATGTCATTGTGAAAACATTGGAGAGTATCACACTCAAAAATGGAAAGTCGGCATTGTCGCTTTACAACCGTGATGACTGTCACGTTCATCTCAACCCCTCGGGAAAATTCATCATCGGAGGTCCGCAGGGAGATGCCGGACTTACTGGACGTAAAATCATCATTGACACGTATGGTGGATGGGGAGCCCACGGTGGCGGAGCCTTCTCGGGGAAAGACCCCACCAAGGTCGATCGATCGGCTGCCTATGCCTGTCGTTGGATGGCCAAATCCTGTGTTGCCGCCGGATTGTGTAAACGTGCCCTCGTCCAGTTATCGTATGCTATCGGTGTTGCCAAACCCCTATCGCTCTTTGTGGAGACCTACGGTACCGAGAAAGAGGGACTTACGGCCGCGGCGATTACCGATATTGTGAAGTTGGAGTTTGATTGCCGACCGGGTGCCTTGGCACGTGATTTGAGGTTGAGGGAACCCAAGTACAACAGGACGGCTGCGTACTGTCACTTTGGACGGGATGCCGTGGAGGAGGATGGAAAGTTGTTCTTCTCTTGGGAGAAACCCGTGGATCTTTCGAAGTATGCCTCGATGGATGCTGCCGGAGTTGCCAAGGAGGTTGCTGCTAACAAGGAGGCTGTTCTTAAGAAGTGGGTTGACTAAAACCTCAAATTTGTAGTGTTATGAAATTTCATAGTAAAGCTAGTTAGTTGAAATTGCTGTACTACGTCTTATTTAATGTGTATTGTTTGTTTACATTAACACTCAACATTCTTTCTTTTGCCAATAAAATGAACAAAGTCAATAGTTAAAGTTGTACTTTTCTCTACTATCTACTTGGGCATTCTGGAAACAAAGCGTTTGCCATACTTATCTATAACATACATTCGAACAAATCCACCCGAACTACCATCGCGATCCATCGCTAAACACAGTGCATTGTAAACAACATCTAATGCCTCCTCTTCAGTAAGAATACCATTTTCATCAGATGATTTCTCCTTGGAAAGACACGAATCCAAGTAACCAAGGATATAGGTAGACCCCGAACCACCAGCAGCCCACATTTGTTCTTCAAACACCGTCCCCCCGGGAGCAATGGAATAGATCACTCCTCTTCCCAGCTCATGATCATACCCAGCACAAATCAGACTGGCCGATAATGTCGAGTCATCCGAGAGCAAATTACATAGCAACGAGGCCACATGGGAGACAGTACCATGGATTCTATACAAAATCTGCCGTGATACAAGATCGGAACGTATGATAGAGGCTAAATGTTGCGTGTCTGCGGCGGAACCGGATCGGCAGATGACACATGTGGATGCCTCTGGCAGGGGTAATCTTGTCAAAGAAAATTTGGATGTATTGCCATTAGGTTCTGTTTGAATTTGTTCACTTGTCTCTGTCATTATATTCTCTCGTGATACTGCCGTGTCTCCTTCTATAATTGGTATTGGTTCATCGTCTTTTTTATGTTGATATTCTCGCACAGAAGGGACGATGAAAGCATCCACCTCTCGATCCAGAACAAACGTTAGTTTTGCTGCGTATCTATTTGATACATAACCAGAAACACTTGTCCGGCTAGAGAGATAACCATGCCGTGTTGATCAAAACAAAGTGATGGTTGGGTTAATTTCAGGTAAGTAGTTCCCGATGACGACGTGAATGTAAGTACTGCAGAGAAGACTACTCACGTATCGGCACCAACAACGATCCCTTCATTAAACCTCAGAGCTAGAATCGTGGTGCCCATGCTCACTTCTCCGGGTGCTAATACACTTGATGATCTTGTACATTGCACGAAGAGTAAGAGTAATGTCACGCCAATCATCACCTCTTTCATCATAATATTATTATCATCGTCAACAATCAAACAATCAATCAACAATCAACAATCAACAATCAACAAACCATACCAGTACTGCATACCTCTACATACCTTACTACCTCTTACTACTATACTTGACGTATCTACCTAGGTAGATGCGTGCGTTCGTAAGGTACTCTACATTCTACATACCACCTCTCTTCTGTAAAAACTCTTACCTTTAAAACAAATTGATAAATAATCAGCTTAAGAAGGTAATCTCGCGCCAATTTGGGTAGCAAAAAACATGCGTGAATATTCAGTGAGTGCATCAAGCATCTATCATCAATCAACAATCAACACAAAAACAGACACGGCAAGATGGCAGGCACCTGGACACTCGAAGACGACCTCTCCCTCTGGGCCCAACGCTCCAAATCCACCACTGAACTAGCTCAACTCTTCACCAAAACCCCCGGTGCCATTCGCTCTCGTCTCAAACATTTGCAAGATCCAACTCACAAGGCCTATCGACGAAGAATCACATCGGTCCCGGGAGCATCATCACGTGTCGATGGTTTGGGGAGTCTTCGCAATAGCAATGCCTCCTCTTCTATTGCAGCTGTCGTGACGTCTGCAAGAAAGAACGTTGTGGATTTAACCGACAACGATTGCTCTTCGTATTTTGCACAAAGCAGCCATCAACCGCCACCAAGTTCCAACTCACACTTCATTCAATCCACAACAAAACCCACCGAGAAACAGCCCAGCAAAGGAATTATTGAACCGTCCACACTCAACACCGATCAAACCAACGCCGCCTCCCAAATATTCTCCGGATCCAATGCCTTCCTCACCGGAGCGGCGGGCGTCGGCAAGTCCTATCTCCTCAATTACCTCATCGAGGGATTGAAAACCCGACACGGCCAAGACTGCGTGGTGGTATCGGCCGCGACGGGGATTGCCGCGACTCATATCGGTGGCGTGACGATTCATTCGTGGGCGGGCGTGAGGTTGGGCGTGGGCGGTGCTAGAGTTTTGGTCCCGAGGGTGTTGGAGAATGCGACGGCTTGTGCCAGGTGGAGGAAGGCCAGGGTGTTGGTTCTGGATGAGGTTCGTTGGATAGTACTTGCACTTTCTATATGCTGCCCTTGTTCTTTTTCTAGACATGACTACACGAATACTTACTTATTCGATACTTTTTACATTTCAAATGTTGTCTTTAATAGGTTAGCATGATTGACGGAATGTTCTTTGAGGCACTCGATCAAATCGGACGTGAGGTGCGAGGACAACGCAACAGACCATTTGGAGGGATTCAGCTTGTACTTAGTGGAGACTTCTTTCAGTTGCCACCAGGTTAGTTTAGTTTCGATCTAATATCTTTGGTGGGAACGTCTTGATGTTCATGTCGCTCACTGACTGTAATTATACAAATTGCAAATCCAATAAAAAAGTCTCACTGGCAAGGTGCGGGTTTGCATTTGAATCTCCCGCATGGAACAACGGAGCAATAAAGATGGTGGAATTACGTGAAGTGGTTCGTCAATCAGGTGACACAACATTCATTAATCTGCTGAATCAAGTTCGTATCGGGACATGCACGGCTCAGACAACGCAAGCATTGGATGCCTGCCATATTTCCAAAAAGCCTATTCCCACGGATGGAATTGTTCCGACGAAGTTGTATTGTACCAATCGTAATGTCGATGCGGAGAATGATCGTAATTTGGCTGCGTTGAAAGGGAGAGAAATGTCCTTTACTGCCACGGATAAGTTCAAGGGTAGTTACAGCAGAGATGTACAAAAGAATATTTCGGAGGCAATGAATAAGAAAATGCCAGCTCAATTGCGGCTCAAGATTGGTGCGCAAGTGATTTTAACACGTAATATGCCCGATAGAAATCTTGTGAACGGGTCTCGTGGGATTGTCAAGGCATTCAAAGAGGCCAATGTTTCCGATGACGAAGATGATTTCAGGGGTTACAAACAACAATACAAGGGCAAACAAGACACAAAAGTTTTTCCAGTGGTGCATTTCTCCAATGGAGTACAAATGCTCGTTCGCGAAGAGAGTGTATTCCAGGGAGGATCATCGGGTGCCATGACTCGTTCTCAGTTACCTCTGAAACTTGCTTGGAGTCTCACAGTGCACAAGTCCCAGGGAATGACGGTTGAGCGTGCTGAATTACAGCTAGAAGATGCATTTGATTATGGTCAAGTGTATGTGGCATTAAGTCGTATTACTTCTTTGGATGGTTTGTGGGTTCGCGGAGGATCCATCACTCAGAGTGTGGTAAAGGCTCATCCTAAGGTGAAGTCATTTTATGAAAAGAATGGTAGCTCAGTCAGAACAAGTGTTTGAGCTGTTTGAGATGTGGTGTATAGACAACTTGTTATGTAATAAACATAGATTACCATATGGGCAGTTTATCCTATCATATGGTACTGTTACAGCATTCGCGCCGTACTTCATGGATATGTTTAGAAATCATTGGAACAAAAGTTGCCTAGACTTGAGCACAGTTTTTGATGGTTGTCTTGTAACTTGTAACAAGGAGTGCTGGCATTATTTGAATGGCTGCTGCTGATGCAATGATTATCTGGGCAAGCTCTGCGACAAAGGAAAGCAAGGAGGAGGCTAAAAGATTCCTCTGCACGAGAGTAAAATGGGAACTCTCTGCTTCCATTCTTTCACGCGTGGCTTCGCTAAACAAAGAAATCAACCCCTAAATCTGAAGAAGCCAAAACAGCCAACAAATGAATATTGAGCAAAGAATAGACGGGAGGATTAAAATGAACATCATCCCAGTACTTGGTATCGGGGGCGTCTCTAACCAGTCTAGTCCAACTGACATCCAAGCACAAATCTGCCAAGCTACAAAGCCTTGCACGATTGTTATCAGGTCTTAATATCCGGCCACTGCTTGTTGCGGTGGTAGTTTTGTAAACGCTAATGATTCCACAAACCCTCAATTTTTGTATCAACTCGACTTGAACCTTTTCTTCAGACAATTCATTATCCAACCAAAAGCCCGAATTAAAAACCAACGCCTTGGGCTTGGGATTCATTGCACACACAAACTCAACGGCTTTCGTCCAGTTCCCCTCCTCTGCGATGGAAATATTCGTTTCCTCTGTCACAAACAGTCGTGTATGATTGTCGTATATATTGAATGCGTCCCAAGAAGTCCGAAACGGTAAATGACCGGCTTTTTGAAGAAACGACACGGAGTTGCCTTTGGAGTCATTAAAGTATCGGTTCTCGAGTTGTTTCATCCTGCCAACTACTCCTTCCGTCCGATAGCAATCGCAACTCTCAGAAGACGAGCCTACGTTCAATTGGATATTTGTAAAGTTGAAGAAAGAGTTCCAGTTGGGGTGAGTCTTCTCAATTACCATGTTGGGGATATCGTCGGGGCTAATCCACGTCCCGTTGTGAGACAGAAAGTAGGCCATGTCGAGGTACTGGTATCGCGTGAGGGAGTCTCCCATAAAAACTATACGGAGATTTTGGGGAACCGGGATGTCAAAGTTGACAAGACTAAGGAGATCCTTGTAGGTTGATATGTTGGATGGATCAGCTGGAAAGGCGTTCTGGTAGATTGTGTTGATCGTGTTCAGAGAGTGAAGTTGGCTTGCGTGGCGTTTTCGACGCGGAGGTCCCTTCCGTAACAAACTTCCATGCATTCCAAAGTGCTCG